>PNEQ01052222.1:0-72875 GCA_003012365.1 Medauroidea extradentata
CAAGCAAAAATTGGAAAGAACATTGTCGTATGTCGTAGTAGATAAGTGCTTAATTATAATATTAAAAATTACGTTATATGACCAAAATTATTATTTTTTATATAAAATCAGTTTTAATCAGTGAGTACAATTTAAATTACACTCAAGGTTGAATTTGTAGTTGTGATTTGAGAAAAAGGTAACATAAAGGGGGAAAAAAGGGGGGGTTGCATCATTAGGTTAGGGGGGGGGGTGAGTCATAGTGTTAGGGGGGGTGGGCACCTCTGAATAAACTGTTGTAAAACAAAATGTAAACAATGTAACTAATAATACAGCTATTATTGATGTGTACGTGCTTTTATTTTTCTTATATAGATCGTCACTGAATTTAGTTTAAATGTTCATAATATTGATATAAAACAAAAGTTTCAATGTTTTTCACTGTAACATGTATTTTACTCGATTGCCACAGATGCCTACAAGCTACATAATCTACTAAGTCAACTTGGATACAAGTAGTATAATGTAGGCATGTAGAGTTAAACGCTCTGTTGACAATGCTGCCATTAGAGACGGGGAATAGGGGAGGAATCGATCATGGTATTTAGATAGTAACCATCCCAGTAGTCGTCTGTAGGGATTTGGGAAAATCTTGGAAACCCGAAATCAGAATGTCACGGACGGGAATCAAATCCGGGTCCTGCCGAAAACGAGAATAATAAAAGTCCAACGTGTCCCCGTAGCACGACCTCGGTGGGAGGAAGAGGAAGAGAGAGCGACACCCACCGTCTCTTGGTCCACGCTGGAGTCTGCCGTCTCGCCTCTCGCGAGCCTCTGCATGGAGTGGTGTCGCCGCACGGCTGACGACTCGCCGTCCAGCAGTTCTTGGTCCTCCTTCATGTCGAAGCTGCGGCTCAACTTGTGCGCCAGCTCCTTCAACACACCGCACACTAGGCAGTCCCATACCTCCTGCTGTACCCTCCACCCCTCACATCTACACTACTAGGCTACTCACAGCCAGCGAAACACACAGTGCCTGCTATCCGTGCAATCATCTCGATAATATTACATTAGAAAACAACCTAAAATCGAAATCAATGAATCACTACAATGCTTTCAAACTAATTTGTGTTTATTTATACCCTAATTTTCCCGCAGCAATAAACTTTTTTTTTTTTTTTTTTTTTTTTACTTTCACACTCAAGAATTACAGGCTTTGCTATGAAAATACCAAGAATCAATAATTAAATGCTATAAGTAGTAGGTACAAGTTCACAAAGTAATTTTTTCTTGGTAAATATAAATAACTGTCGATATGAGGATTGCGCATGTTAAACAATTATAAAATCAAATATAATACTTTTTATGTGGGAAACTTTGCGTTATTGAGCAAAATAAGGCCTCCGTACATTTGTGCATTCTTAAGTTTGCACACAGTCGAATTTTTTTCGAAGCATTACGTTAAAAATAATTTGAGTTCTTTGCAACAACGTAAAAAAAAGATGCCGTGGGACGTTAATAATTTTCACAGAAATGTACGTGATTCTGTACATCAGCATAGAAAAACTAAAAAAAATGAGACATTCTAGATAAGCTTCTGCAACGCTATGCACAAATATTTTAACCAGGTAGCCTAAGTAAACTTCAGACGAATTATTTGTGGCACTGTCATTTTACACATTTAACTGCGACGCAAGAGGTTATCCTAAATGGATGCACCACTTTAGCAAAATAGCCGATCAAATAGTTGCTGAAAATATTATTTAGCGTTTACCATTTTACATAATTTCCAAATTAACTCCCAACAGTACGTTCTACCATTTATTTATGCATTATATGTTTCACTGGCTTAACGGAATTAAAACACAGAGCGAAATTTGATATAGGCTTCTGAGCAAATGTACGATTTCCTTGAGAACAAAAAAAAAAAAAGTGGTCTTATTGCAGAAGCCTAGATCCTCGCTTCAGCTATGTAAGCCTCCGTTTACCTTGCAACCACAGAATAAATAATTAACATTACTTATTTATTCTGTGTTGCAATTATAAGCAACAGTTTACCTGATAAATTGTATGACTGAGTTAAGGAGACATCCTTGCTGAATCTGGAAACATAACTACTTACACAGAACAGTGCTACGAATTTGTTTGGTTGTATAGAAATACCTGTTTTTTGGCTGGTACAAACCTTTCTGTCAGAGTAACAACAATATATCAAATATATTAAACATACTCGCCAAAGGATATGTGCTCAGAAGTGACATGTTTCGGTTGTATAAAATGTTTATTTTCCTGTGAGAAACAGGCTCAGAAAAAAAGTTATTCAAACTACCAACCTCTTTGGTAGAATTTCCGAGTAATTGTGACTACCATCCAAGGCCACATTCATATCATAACATAGGTCCAATGCGGATATTTTTCGTGAAATTTTACATATGAAACCATCCCGTAAAATAGGTGTTTCGGGATAAAGTGCGCACTTTGAAACCCTAGTTACTTGTTTCCTTTCAGACAATTCTCTGCCACTTTTTAAAGTAAACAGAGTACCCTAGTAATAATTGAAGTGTATGTATTGTACCATAATCAAAATTTAACGTACGATGTTACGATAAATACTATTTTTTAATTGTTGTTCTAGACAAGATGGTTTCCAAAAGTGCACACGTATTGCGAAACATATTATTTTTCCTTTTTATGAGCCGATAACCTATCAATTTTAAACAAGGCACTAGTGAACAATAATCCTTCGACGTTAAATGTGTTGTATATGTGCGCACATGTAGTCTGATTGGTTGAAATTCTGCGAAGTCACCTGGGTTTCAACACAAGATTGTGCTCTCGTCACTTCTCGCAATGCTTTAGAAAAGTCAACACGTCCAACCTCAGAGCAAAGACAAGCAAAGAAAACTCAGAGAAGCTGCACGAAACGGAAATATTGGACCTCCTATTTTTAAGTTCGCAAAACGTGACGTTACTAGTTGGAATACGTATGCGGTATTAAGAGAATATGTAGGCCTACATCAAGAAAAGTTGTGTGTCATTCTACTCTTTGATTTGACACAGAAAGTTTGTTTCTAAACAATTCGCCCGTGCTCGCGCTGATTTCAACACGTAAGTCATCTGGACGTATTTATAATATTTTCCCAGAATGACAACTTGATCATAATATGTAACATGACGTCTTTCTTCAGTTCTTTAGTGTTGGTACTTCTGAACTTGTTACAGTTAAATGTAGTTACTAAAGGAGAAGAAAATAACTTGCGGTTATTTGGAGAAAAATGTATTTAATTTGTAACTGAATGAATTTTGAACCAAAATTGTTGTTATAGCTTTGCTCTGTGACGTAGACGGGAGGCTGCGCTCGGCGAGAAGAACACAAGCTTGCGACCAGATTGACTATCGTACGAACGGCATTCAGGATACAAAATACGTATTTTCAAAGACCATTCTGCTATTTGGAAATCACAAGCTCTCATCAAAAAGTTCAGATAATGACGTACCAGTAGCGTGTGGGCAGCTATGTGGAAAGTATCCTAAATCGGTTGCCTCGATAACAGTTATAAATATATGAGCACCCCACTTAATAATACTATATAACCTGCCAGAACACACAAAAAAAACTTATGCATATGGTAAGGGATGTAATTTTTTAATGTTTTCAGGCAATCCATTTGATGACACAGATGTCGAAAATTTGTTGTGGACTGTGAAGAATTTATTTAAAAATTGGAAAATTATATTATGTAATTTTCGCCTGTAGTCATTCACTTTGTGTTACAGACTCTGCAATGTTAAACATATTAAACCGTTACTCGTGTACACAGAATTGTAGGGAAGCGTATTTGTGCTAACTGGAAGATAAAGCGGTAGAGCTACATTTGCGTCTGAAGTATTTTTAATAATGTATGTTAGGATATAATACTTAGTATTAGAAACAATATATTTATTTAGTACTGGATATTGCAGCGCTGATGATTTATAAAAGTCATTATGTAATCTTTTTGATAAGATCTTGTAGATTAAGTTAGTTAAAAAAATGTTTTAGTGTAGTATTAATCGACTTCGATCTCTTACATGGGCAACTCTATGGTAGTTGTATTTTTAGTCATAACTTTACTGCAACAAGTAATATCACAGACCAACCACAATTTACGCACGCATGTAGCGTTCTACTTTTCATTTCGCGTGAACTACGGAGATGTTCTTCTCCACAAAATGGAAAATTGTTTTGGACTTTTATCTTAAATGAATAAAATTCACGAACAATTAGCGCACGAAGTCATCGTAATAATAAAGAGAAATTACGATCGTGTCAATTTCGCAGTTATGTCAGTTTTATATTTGAGTGAAGGGAGCAGAGAAACAATAACTGAAGAATATAAAACAGCATAGGGGAATTTTTCTTCCATATTAAATTTTCGAATAATATTGAGATGAATCCCTAAATAAGAAACACTAAGAATATACAGATCTTTACTGAATTACAGTTTGGGCATAGTCGTGCTTTAAGAACGCCACAACTAATTGCATCGAAAGTCACCTGGGATTTCAAAACGTGCTACAGGTCTCGGCAAATATACGTGCTTCTTTTTTCAAAGTGGATAGAAAGCCAGAACATTAAAGTATGAGACAGAGCACGCTCGCACCAAATTGAATGTGGGACATTTGAGAGTTAAAGCAAATATGGGCCAACATATATTCATACCATAATAAAATGCTGACTCTCTGTCATCAGGTTAACATCATCCCCACCAGGAAAAGCATGACCTTACTTTTATGTATACGCCTACTTTGCTGCGTAAAGGATTCATGCTTTTAATTAAATTGTACAAAGGGGAGACAAAAATTGTCACTTACTGACAAGTAACAAACTATCCTTCAAGTGAACATCAGCGTGCTTTATTCGTTTTTTATGGTACCGTGGCATGAGTATGAAGTATTTGTTGCTTATAATTACCTCCCGTTGATGCTGAAAAGGTCAAAAGTGGTCTTGAACGTAATACGCTATGGGAACATCGTTTAAATTAACTAGACTGCAGATTTATAACTTTACCAAGCGTTCACTGGACGCTGATATCATATGTTGAAGTCACGAAGCGTTTAACTTCCCGCAGAATTTCTCGCAGACAATGATTTCAAACTAGTTAACGGTAACTCAAGTAATGCTTTAATTTTGGAGCTATCAGAGTTTGCCCCGTGCAGATTTTGCAATAATGTAGAGAAATGTGGAATTTCACGACATCAAAGCCACAAAACATTTTTGAAATTATTACGAACATGTACTTAAAAATTTACAAGAAAAATGTTATTCACACAAAAATAAATTATTTTATGTATTTAAGTGATAATACTGCAATTAGAAACTGACAGTAAAAATAAAAGTTTATTTTCTTTGATGCATTTTCGTACAAAAATCATACCAAAAGTACAACAAAAAAACTGATAAATAAACTTAAGATAATTTATTAAAACGTACTTAGTAAGAATTATTTAGATTTATTAAAAGTAATTAAGTATTATTTTGCCTAAAAATCCAGTATCTAAAATTAAAATACCAATGTCATGGTGTTACTGATTTACTATTGTTATTGGAAGATTACGAGTATTGCAAACATTTTTAAAAACGTTTTCGAAGTTCCATGTTTGAATTGACATATTATTGACATTTCAGCTGGTTAGATATATAAGAGTTTTTTGATAACTTAACTTTATGATGGTCACTGTATTATTCAGCACATTGTGCGTGTTAAGTAGAGTAGTGCGGAGATCCGTTAATAGAAAGTGTTAAAATAATTAATTTTTCGCGTAGGTAACCTTGAGCATACAACTTACCTAAGGCAACATTTAAATACGATTGATTTCTGCTTCGTTTTAATCATCCTTACTGAATTGATAATAACTGCTTACAGCCAATGAACCGGCCAGCTGAATCATTCACAGGACAGGAAACCAGGAATAACATCTTGGAAACCATACCATTATTTTATATTAGTTCTCATCACCGACAAAGTAATTGTCCAATAAAAGGGCATCGACATACTCGCTAAACTCGGGAACACTGCTTTCACACAAAACTGTAGCCAGGAATCAACAGTAGTAACGGTATTACATCACGTTTAGTTTAATAAAAACAACAATTCCTAAATATAAAACATTTTTATTGGTGTTGTGTGAACAATAGGTAGAAATTAATAAAAAATATGTGTTGAAGATAATACCGTAAAGGGGAACCACTTTGGGAGTTCTTATATTGCAAGAATCAAACTGCAACGATGACGAGAGATTAACTACCTGAAATTTTTTGCAATATTAAATTTTCTTTCGAATTCTAGCTGATACCTGCACGCGAATTTCTGAACACTATTTCAGTCGCATCACATAGGTTTACGTAACACTTCGAACGCCGAGTTTGGTAATCGTTACTTAGAGGGAAATTCACCTAAAATTTTTATTGTTTTAGTTATTTTTAAATTTTTACGAGATAAGATTTGTTTTGTGGACACATACTGTGACTGTTTTTAAATGCAATTAATATTTTTTAGCTTTCATAGTTTTTGTGTACTGGCATATCAAAGTCCAAATTTTCGTTAAACAGTTTTAAGCTAGAGCGAAAACCCAACTGACTTAGAGAAATTAAATAATTTACAGTGAAAAATAATGCCACTGGCTACACCAAGCCATGCATTTAAACTACATAGAACATTTGTTTTTTATATTTAAAAAAATTTAAATACTTGCCAATTGTTTATTTTTAATAAATTTTTTATTTTAAATTATAAAAAGTATTTAGTGCGGTTTAACTAACCAGCCAATGACATTGTTTTAAGCATGAATTATTAAATTTTGTTAAGTCAGTTGGTTTTGCTTTCTAGCTTAAAACCGATTTACGCATATTTGGACTTCAACATGACATTATACAAAATCCAAGGGTGTTAAAAATTTTTCATCTCATTAAAAAATAGTTATATTGTATGTATGTTTGCAGAACAAACAATATATCATACAAATACAGTTGAAACAATTATTTTTAGCGAACCACCTCCTTAAGAGTGCCGCCTACCTGGGAGTCCTGTTGGAGGATGTGGATTTTCATGTTAAATTATACTGTAGGGACTCAGTCACCTTAAAAAAATATCTCGTTTGGACAAAATACATTTTTCTGTACCCAGATGAGATAACTATTGATAAATGAATAAAATTTTGTAAATAACGAACTATGAGTAGTTGGGATTTTTAGTGTTCTTTGAAAACGAAAATGTTTAATTTATAATATTTTTCTGAGTAATGAAAAAATAGACTAAATGATGGAATGAGGGTTGCACCGAGATGAACAAAAAAGTCAGTGGTGGCATATGTGTAGCTTTTACAGATGCGCCCAAATGAACTTAATATAACTAAAGCCACGATTTTATGGCGAAAAGATGTTTGCAACATTTGGTTTCAGTGCGTCATGTGCACATTTGCTTCATCGTCTGTGATTGGATGATTTTACTCTCACTTACCTTGGCAAATTACAGACGTATGGAGCCACGACAATCTTATTCTGATTGGTGCAGTCAAATGAGAAACGTGTCTGTACAAAGACACGCTGCTAATAATCTTGAAGCAGAGCTACCGATGTGCACGTGAGACAATGAAACAAAGTGGGGCAAAAACCTTTTCGCGACAAAATCCCTATTCTTGCTCCCATCATGGCTGTGGGATGGGGAGGCACCATTAGATTTTAAGCTGGGATAAAGTGACCCAGATACATCGCATGTGTTGACAACTACCACAGCAAATACATGTCGTGTGGAACAGATGGGAGGGCGACAGTTGGTTGCACTCCTGTAGTTTTCTAGAAGCCGACTGTAGCAACAGGGAAGGAAGAAGCAAGCGGTCGTTCGCCATTTACGGAGCGCTAGCGAGCACACGCTGGCAGCGTAGCAAGCAGAAAGCAGGAGGCATTTCAAATCTCCAGAACGTCTCGTGATCTGAGGGCAACGAACTAAAGGCGTTTACACAATTGAAAACTTTAGCATTTGACTTTAACATATAGTCCGTCTCATTAATTTTTTTCCTCCATGTTTTGACATTTCTCTTTTGAGAAATGTGTCTGGCAGTTCTATTGTTAGCAGATTTAAACCTACCTGGCTTCCTGGAAAAGCACGGTCTTCACAATCCTGTTTACAGACTGAATTATCAGAATTGATCCGTCAAAATATGGAATGCTTACAGGAGATAAACTATATATTTTACAACAACATTCAGAAGATGGCTTCTCACGGAATCGTACACAATGTAGTCGACAAAGCTGAAGTCAAGCCGCCTTGACTTTACGTTTTCGATCAGCTGAAAACCTCAAACCTCAAGTCAAAGTCGAAGTGGCCGTTTGCAGAGCACCAATATATATGTTTGTTATAATAAAAAATGTTTATTTATAAGCAAAATTTTCTTTTGGAGTCCTGGGATTTAATGAAAATTTTAACAAATCTGCCTTGCTCGGAAAACCTTGTAAACAGCGTTTGTGAGGTATTCGTAAGTGAATCGTAAGTTGCGTGAATAGATGTCATTCCTTAATCTTATTTTTTTAAAATATGTTAAATGTGTCAATAACTGAGGCTTCTTTTCGGGATATATATGTGATATGATCTTACGGCAAATATACAATGGTTTACAACACAATACTTTCGTTTATAAAAATATTCTCAATTGTTTTTCAACAGTCGTTATTTCACTTTTATGTTTGTGTTGTGTATTCATGATATACTAACGTAACGGAAACGTAAAGTCAAATGTTAAAATATTCAACTGTGTACAAGCCTAAACTCTCTCTGTTCTCCCTCCAATACAATAATTCACAAAAATGCACGAGTAGTTTCAAACACCCGACCGTTACTTGTGGTGGTTTCCCTACAATATATTTCCAAAATACAGTATCGTGAGTAGATTCTAATCTCAGCTGGAAATATTTCGGGACTAGGAGGGACACGAAAACCTTTCTGTCGACCATCTGATACACGGATATGGTTATGAAAATAACATTTTCTGTCATTCTGAGTCTCGTTGTAATATGTGCCAATTTAAATTTTGGAGACGGTAGAAAAACAACTGGTCAAATGAAAAGAGCACTTATTTTCCATTTTCAAAGAGCGACAACCAAAAGTTCAGCATGTAAACCAGCTCTCTCTTTGAATCAACTTACACCTCCACATTAGCTGCCGACACAACACGCGTCTTACAGTCTTTCCGCCATTAATAATTTCCAAATAAGTTTTTATGGAGCACACATTCCTTTAAATCATTGTCCTCTGTAAATGTTTTAACCCTTTTTATCAAGCCACGAATTCTTAAACTAGTATGTGCAGTCATGCATATAATATCTGAACACCGGTTTCTCAAATATCCAGTATGGAGCTTGGTATTTCAAAAAATCAACCATGAAGCATTTTATTAATGCGTACGCTCGACATTGTATTGAGACTTTTGTTAGCAACATCACATACAACTGCGTATTTACACATACATAGACAGTGACACATGCAGTAAGCAGACACTGAACGCGGAAAGGAAGTGTTAAGAACACACACACATAGAAAGAGAAAGAAAAAAACACACCGAGAAGACGAAGGAGGAAAGGTAAAGGGTAAAAGTTAGAGATGTTAGAATGAGATGTAACACAAAAACCTAGTCCATGCGCTAAAACCCAAGTAAGAGCTCCTCAACCCAAGATCACGTGGGGACGCGGGCTGGCTAAAGCAACGTGGCGGATGACGCTGTGCTCGACGTGGTAATACCTTGTGCAACCGGCGCGTTATTTAACCGAGGTCAAGCCAGTTGCACGTTCGCTAGCGTGTGCGGTTAGCAACAAGTGAAGAACGCCGTCCGCCCAGCAACACCGCAAACAATTTGCGGCAAGTCGTGACCACTGACGTTGCTCATGTTTTCCGCACATCCTGCCTCTGTTATTAACGTCATTCATGACTCAAGCCGAAGAAAAGATTACAGTGTAAATTCGAATCTTCAAAACTGTCTGAAAAACTCATTTACACGTGGGAAATAATTCTATATACAACTGTGAATTAACACATTTTGTATTTCTGCCCTAAAAAAATTGTTCAGGCGTATCCGAACATCAAAATTTTATTCGAAGTTGAAATCCTGGTTTACATTCTACAGGCGTCCAAATTTTCTTGATTAAGTGTCAGAATAAAATACACTTGCAGTTTCAACTAGGCTGCTTGATGACAACCTCAACTTAACCCTTCACCCACTCTTAACAGGTGGTCGAGAGTCCAGATTTAGGAGAAAGAGAATACCGAACCGATTCAATGGCTCGTACTTCCAAAGTATTCTCTTAACCATTTAAACAATATAACAGTAAATTTGTTACGGTGACGAAGGTGCCTTGATATATAAACATACCATAATGTAACGATGAAAAAAGACACATGAACAAATTCGGCACCTATGATTCCCTCATTTGTGACGTCTTTGGTGGACGAAATATCTATTGAGAGGTAATCTTGAGCTGCACATGCATTTGAAGCGGAAGGTGAACTAGAGAAGAAGTGATGTACTAAGATTAATTGAACGTCAGTATATCTTGACAGTACTTTGGGCACTTGCTGTTAAAATCCAAGCAATGACATTCACGATGGAAAACAAGATTTACTGTAAATACAGCTGAATGTACATCTCAGGTTCATTATAAAACCGAAAATTTCAGCAGGTATTGCAGCAAAGATGCACAACACAAAATAGTGCCTTCAAAATGTCAAAATGTACTAAACTTATATGAAAGAGAGTGTAGTTGTGCTACATCGCGTGCAAAGGGCTGATCAGCGGCGTCTCACGGATCTAGTGCGTTGAGGAGGCGTGCACAGATAATCACTGCTCGCTACAGACACTATCTAGGCTAATTCTATCGCACGCTACAGGTGGCAGGAAGGGCTCAGGCCGTGGCTCTGAGGTCGGAGAGGGAGGGAAAGGGTGGGCTAACAGGCTAATCATGCACATCGAGGAGGGGAGGGGCATTGGGAGAGAAAGACTTGCTTCCAATATGTATATTCACGTTAACGGCACTTCCCAGATGGGACGACCAACCTCACAAATGACATGGAAGGTTGAGAAATTCGAGAGTACTAGAGAACTTAGCATATAAAATTGCAATAAATTGCGTGCGATGTACCGCACCAGTACGACTTTCATTTCCTATACTGAAGTACAGAAGTATAATAGTTGACGTTACGTAGTTATTAAAACATAGCAGTCAAAATCTTCTGTTTTCTATTTATGATTTATAATATTTGTGTACTAAATTTGGTATTAAGGATTTAAAAGGAATAAATGAGCAATTGTTCTATGATTAACCAACAAACTATGTTTTCGTGAATTATTTTGTTTTCATCCAATGTAATTGTATTTATTTATTTTTAAATAGCATAATGGATACAAGGACATGAACCTGACAAAAATTTTTCAGGAGAAATTATTTTTTGATTATTCGCAAAATAATTAACAAGATACGCTTCATCTCCGTAAAAAACTTATGGAATACTGATTTCTCTAGTAGATTAATAATAATTCCGGGAAAAGAACGTTCATACAATGTAAATGAAGCATTGTTTTCTTACGCAGTTAATTTTACAGTTACAATAGTAATTAAAACTATACGACTAATACGCAGCTATTTACAAGCATGTCACTTATCCATCAGTGGTTAAATTTCGAAAAATATACCTAAGCACAAGAGACGTGGTGTAACTAAGAAGGAAGGTGTGACTTCTGCTCTAAAGTGTAAACCGCAAGCATGCCAAAAAAAAACAAAACAAAAAGTAAACTGTGCAGATAAAACACTGGGGAGTGACTAAGAAGGTGATAATAAATTATGGTGAACTTTGTTCATGGGCTCGGAGAGTCTAACTTACGAGAGGCCTCCCCCAGTACCAAGACTTCATTTTCTGCGTCCAGCCTCCCAAATGCGAGCGCAGCCCTTCAAGGTATCCGCACTGAAAACAACCCACAACCCTCCCTGTCACACAGAGACTGGATCCGTCTGGCCCATGACAAACACAACAACCCGGTACTCGACCAAGTCAAACATACATGTTCATAGCGACTACTTCACACATGCACACGTGTCTGCGGGCGGCCACAACACGTTCTGTCCAGTCTCTCCTACGTCCTCGCCCACAAATGTACACTACGCAGGAGAATCTTGGTCGCATAGCTTCACACACAGCGAATTGTAAAACAATTGCTGAACTCTCACGACCTTTTTGTTGGAAGCTTGTTTACGAAAAAAAAAATAATTTTTGTATTACTACAAAATATATTTTGTACAATTTAGAATAAATCACTTGGAAAAAAAAAAGAAAAAAAAACACATATAAATATTTCTATATGTTTATTAACTTCCAACTAATTTCTTAAGCATGTACCAACAAACTGTGTGTACTGACACTGACATTTAACAAAATACAGTCAAAAACTTATAACAGGGCACCAAAGTGATTTTTTTGTTACAGTGAACCCCGCTGTCAACAGTAAAAACAATTTCATTTGTTCTTATAGTCATCAAAAATATTTTAACACCTTTACGTACTTGATAATTATTCTTTCAGCATCCGTCCGGAAATGTTTTGACCACTTGTTTACGAGATTTGCTAGTAAACGTACACATTATTTTACAATGTGGTGACTGCTGGACTGCTTTCCCGACGTCTACACAGTATCAGCACCCAAAATGTCTGGTTTAAAATGGTCACCCTCCTGGTGCATTTTCCCGCGCTTGAAGGCCAGAACATGTGACGTATAAGAGTGACATTAGCACGCCAATCAAGTGCCCTAGCTTCTCTATGCGCGAGACACTGAACCTTGCAGGCTTCATGTCAACGATTCGCCTTATGGAGTAGTTTAGACAATTTTGTTGTATTTTCAGTTTTGGAGCCATAATATTTATTCATATTGTATCATCAACATTTTCTCTTCGACAAAGCATAAGATGTATTCTCATAGGATATATTCTTGGTAAACTGCTTGAAATAAATAATAATGGAATCTTTCATTAATTTGTCATGCAGAATCATTGCTGGAGAATTATATAGGTTAACTTTCATGAAATCTCTTGCAATGATTCTGCACGACAAACTATTGAAAGATTCCATTATTATTTATGTCAAGCAGTTTACCAAGAATGTATCCTATGCTTTGTCGAAGAGAAAATGTTGATAATACAATTTGAATAAATGTTATGGCTGAAAAACTGAAAATACAATAAAAGTGTATGACACTGCCCCTTAAGGGTGATAAGTGTGAAAAAAGTCATAATTTTATATTTAGTGTTAGTTTTGCAGACGATACTTGTGAGTGCAGTTTCCTCTCATAAAACAATCTTATCTTGCATAGTTCTCTCCTAATGGTGCGTCAAAGTCATAATGTGCACGTTTTGCTGCCATGCAAATAGTGAAAACCAGTTGACTTATGTAAGTGAAATAATTCACAGTAAAATAACATGCCACGGGCTACGTAATAAAAACATTAAGAAACATCCCGGGAACTATTCTTATATTTTAAAAAGAATGTTGAATTTTTAAATTTTTTATGTACTTTTATGATTTTTTAATGGCATTGTGGGTTTGTAAATGTTTTAATACATAGCTTGTGGGATGCAAATTCACAGTGAATTATTTCATTTAAGTAGATTGATTGGTTTTCGCTATTTGCATGGCAGCGTAACAAGAAAATTTAGACTTTGACGCGCCGTTACGAGAAAACTATGAGAGCTAAAATTGTTTTGTAAGAGGAAACTACACTTACAAGTATCGTCCACGCAACTAACGATATTTCATAAAAATTTAAAATAATGATTTTAACGCACTTGAATACCCTTAATGTCGCTGAAAGCTCGGACGGAAGGAATCAAGCCACAGCTCAGATCGAGCGACCAAGATTCTCATGTCTTTTATAGGAACGTGAGCATGGCATGCTTCCAGACTACAAACCCCTATAGTGCTCTATATTTTGTTCCACATAATGCGTAATTTCACGTTGGTGTCGTCAACGTATTCAGAATTTCCAAGCTTCTGTCAATAGCCTATAGATCCTGCGCGCGTTTTTCAGTACCGAGCCTAGCTATCTGAGAATGGTAAGAGGCGTGACACAGACGAACATATCTTAAAACATAAGCATGAATCATTCATGCCCGAATGTTGCGTTAATAGGGCATGGTACATAAACTAACGTCAAAAACATACATTAAAATTTGCAGAAATTTTAAATTCAACTTGGAAAAAAGACAAACTTGGGAATAAAGACAATACCAGAAATACGTTTCTGGTACATTTTAAGCAGATATTTTGCCAGAAAGGCACATTAACATCTCTTGCGCCAGAATGAAAGATACAAAACGGTGACGTCATTAATAGTTTCACCAGGAATGCATTACACTAGCAACATGACTACTCACAAAGTTCCTTTCAATAACTACTTTAAACTTTAGTTTTTGTACCAAACACTCTTAAATGGCTTGCCCCGCGATATTTTTGCGTTACACTGAGATCATCAACTTACGGTGAAAATAAAATTGATTCTGACAATACATGTAACATTCGGTGTAAACTGTACTATTTTTTAGGTTTGATCGTATACGTCCAAACATTCGACCGATCGATCGATAGATCGCGTGAAAAAGTAGGCCTTCATGGTCTCAGTCGAAACCCAAACGTAGCATTCGAAACTCAAATCTTAACAGTCGAAACCCAAATGTAACATTCGAAACTCAAATATTGACAGTCGAAACCAAAATGTAACATGTAACAATGTAACATTCGAAACTGAAATATTAACAACATTGCGTGTCAAGTCAGGTAAAAGTTGATCTCAAACAGAATGCATGTCGTTAAAAATTATCATCATTCGCAGGTTTGAGAACAGTGGCTGTATTTACCATGCAAGGCAGAATACGCACAAAGTAATTCAAAGGAATTCAATGTTCAATGAAGCAAAAACCATATCCAGTTTGGTTTACGAAGAGAAACAGCAATGTGGCTACTGAGCTCATGTCAGGTGATTGTGGTTGTTCACTGCCCACAGTACGTCTAGACGAAGCCAGAAATATCATTACATCAACGTCTACAAAAATGTTTCCTTTAGGTCTATTATCTACAGTATTACTCACTTACAGCAGGTAGTTTTCTGAAAAATAACGGAATACACTTTACTACAAAATCTGACACATAATGAGAAAAAATACGAAACTAGTGGGCGCTACTTGGCTTCTACAGTATGTAAAGTACGTCAAAAATTACAACATAAAACATGTAAAAATAAATATAAAAAAAAACAGCTCATGGTTTGTGAATTAACATTACACACCCAAAATTTTAAAAAATTTCGTCTAGTACTCTACCACTTATACAGTTCTATGGTATTATAATACATACATTTGTCTATTCTAGTTAAATACTTGCATATACAGAATGATTTCGTGGTTAGTAAAACTTTTGAGGTATGCTGGAAAAAATTGTGGCGAAGCAATTTTGGAAAACATAATGTACATATCGCGTCTGACTGACCTCACCACGTGGAGCCATGCAGTCTATCTTTTCTACGGGACACTGGTACGAAAAACTGAAGACCAGATGTCAAGGATTCTTGCTGTCTGTGATACCATCAGAACGTCGCCAGCGATGCTACGGTGAATGCGACAAAAATTCTTGAGACGCTGTTATGCCTACATCGATGACGGTGCTGCCATATCGAACATCTCATGCACAATATATTAATCTTGTGGTATGTGATAATGTCAATAAAAATAGTTCAAGATGTTCCAAACTCACTTTTTCAAGCTTTTCACTATTACTTTTAATTGAAACATTTACGGTTAAACATTTCCTGCGTCATATTTTGCTTTTCTTCTGCTCAATTATACCTTAAAGTTTGACTTACCGCCACGAAAACACCCTGTAATGTTATGTGTTATATAGTACCAAATACACTGCAAACGTTACATTACGGGAGCACTATCATTGTATTTTACTAAACTGCTACAAAATAAACGGCCATTTTGACGCACTACAGAACTATAAGGTGATTTAAATTAGACTATCAAACTAACGAACACGTAAACTTAACTTCATTTTATCTTTCGAATTTGGGCACTAAAAGCTCTATTTACCCAATTACTTTGGATTCGTTACAAATATAAATATCAGGACTTTTTAAAATGCATACAGCATCAATGGCAAACAGCGAACAAGTTCCCAGGACATGAACGCTAAAGGAAAAACAATATAAGGGTTTCCATATTCAAACGCATAATAAACCCACCACGCTATTCCTGGGATAAATTGAAGACGAAAATGTTAGTGGCAAAATGTTGTACGATAACATTTTACATGCACAATATGGTAACATAGCACTGTAGTTAGTTAGTTCCCTCTTTCGCTCCACTGATATCTTACATTACTGTTCTGACCTGCGTACTGCATATTATGGGTGCAGGTTAAAATCCTGAGCAGTCCAACCATGATTCTATATTTACTTGACGTACATACATATAAAGTAATACCTGGACGTGGAGCGCAAGACGGGACTATCTCCATGCAATGTTGCCACGTTGTGTAAAATGCCGAACAACATTTCGCCATTTACATTTTCTTCTCGAATTTCAGCCCAGAATTCGCGTGGTGTGCTTATTATGCGCTTGTTTCTGGGCATCATGTTTGTGTTGATTTTCTATCACCATTCACGCATGTGCAATAACCATAAACGTTCATTTCGGGTAACAGTATGTAAGCTAAAGAAATCATTTGTCAGCGTAATTATAGCCGCCACATTAAGCCACTCGTATAATAATAGACAGTAATACTACGATAAGTAAGGTGATGACAGAGTTAGGTTTCTCAGTTTAATACCAAGAGACCCACACCTCTCCGCGATCAGCCGTCTGTACCCTGAGCAGAAAACAGAGCCTCGTTGGTGAGACAATGTGACCCATGAAACAAAGTTCCATTCTCGAGACCGATGCCATCCTCAAGACACCTATTTTATCCATCATTCCACGGATTCCATCCCCAACAACACCGACGCCATCCTTATTGAAACCGATTCCGTTTTCAATGGCACCGATCACATCCTCAATGACACCGATTTCATTACCAATGACATTGATCTCATTCTCAATAACACCGATCTCATCCGCAATGTACCACATTCTGACAAGCTGCTTATTAATTGACCCGTTTCGTTTTCAAGTGCAACACTGTTGCCAGATAATTTCAACTAAATGTTGGTTTTCACTCTTATTTATACTGTTTCTTCTTTGGTTTTGTTAGACACAATCTTGTTTGTCATTTAACCATTAATTATGTCGTTAATGGTTACGTATGGTAGTTATTCTCGAGTTAATATGTTACTAGTAACACAAAATATGCCACTGAGACATTGACCAAGGTAAATATATTTAATGTAATACATCCGATGCTAGCCCAGAGTACAATATAAGTTTTTTAACAACTTCAAAAACATTCCATCCTGTCGGTACTACAACTTATATCATATTATGTGAATAACACATTTTCGAACTACGTAGATTAACGTGGTAAGTCGTCAATACTTACATAAGAAATGCACACGCATTCTATAAGTCAGACAAATCAGCTGTAAAGCATTATTTTCAGTTTTTAAATATCAAGATTGGAGAACTCAAGTACAATAAACACAAATATAATCAGTAAACTAAAAACCAAACATTTTCATATGTTTTATAAAGGAAGCAAAACTTATAAACATACTAATGGTTCCTCATTTCTGCAATTTTAAAGTGATTCTTTTACATAATATTCGAGATGTGAACATTTTTGTTAATTAGGATACCTAAACGTTTTGTAACACCGGCCACCCCTTTCTATAGTAAATTATCATTTCGGACAATATTCCATACTGCCATAATGGTATTTTAAAACGAAATAAACTATCTAGTTTTGTTGTAATCACTCAAAGTTTTATAAAATGGAGAGATCATTATATCCGTATCCTAGAAACTTGTGTAACTTTTAATGCAGAAAATACGAAAATGTATTGCAAATTATCGGATGTAACAAATCAGGTTAAGATATGCTAGTTTGTGTGAAAACACAAAAATAGGTATTATAACGAACAGAACTAATAATATTTCATTTCATAAGATCTGCATTTGTGTGGGATTTTTAAAGTAATGTAACGTTTTTAATAAATGTTTAAATAGCTCCTTGCGGGAATTGTTTCATCGTGTATTTTTGTCATAAATTAAGTTTGAAATGGTTGATAGTATCCTAAAAACGGGAACAGATTTGAAAACGTATTTTGAAACTTCAACGAGTGTGAAAGTTAGTATAAAAACATAGAGATAATAGATAACAGTTTTTGCCGAATCTTTCAAAGATTTTTGTAATGGGGGTAAATGGTTTAGTAAAATATTGTGTACATACGCCACTGCAATACTATGTCGTCTCAGAAAACAACGGAAGAAACAAAGAAAAACTATAAAGGAAAAACAAGCCGAATTGACTGTAGTCAACACATAAGAAAATACTAAAACCTGAACATTGTCTTCGTCTAGTTGTCTGTGCTGTTTTGATTTTAGTGTCCTAAGATTTCTCAGTTTTCCTCTGCCCTTCGTTCTGTTTCCCTTTTGGACTTTACATTATGTTTTGTATTTATTTTTGTTTGACAGAATTCCTCTTGGGATTCTTCAGGTTTTGTTATTTGTGTAGGCCTATGTATTGACTACAGTCAATTCGGCTTGTTTTTATTTCACAGTTTTTCTTGTTTTTTCCCTTGGTTTTATGAGACGATATAGCACTGCAATAGCGTAATGTCAGCAATAGTTTACTAACTAAGTTTTTGCTGTGTTTTTGAGAAAATGTTGAATTACTTTGACGAATCACTTGCGCCGAAATAGAAGTTACAAAAATTACGGCGACAATCACCAGAAACGCATCACACCAGCAGCTTGTTTCCGAACAAAGTTGGCGAAAAATATGCTATATTGTAGTTGTTCCCTTATTTTTCTGTGTCGTCTTTCTAGTTCATGCAGATTTCGTTAAATGCTTTCGTTAATTAATGTATCACACCCTGTTAAGGTGTTCATTAAAACACAGTAATATAAATTAGTATTTTACAACGAACTGTTAAAGCCACGCATAGTAGCCGGATTAACGAAAGGAAATATTTTGAAAGATGTATTTAATTTTGTATTCACTAATTTGTAGGCAGGAGTGGGCATTCAATTGCACATTCATGAACACATAAGTAATCCTACAATGTGTGTTTCATACTTAAATATTTATAACAAGGCTGTGTTAGAAAAGTAGATAACTTGATCATGAACACTCGCATTGGCTTCGGAAAGTTTTTTTGCATGTTTACAATGTTACAAGTGACTTTAATTTGGACGAGAATGTTATACACTTCCCACAAAAAAGTACGTAATGATCAAATATCTTCTGACCAGAAATGATAAGTCTGGATTTCACTGTGTGTAAGATTGCAACTGGTAATGTTTTCGAAGGAAAAAGTCGTTTAAAATGAGTACGTATTATCTGCATTATAACATTACACAAGTAGTGCCAGTTGCACGTATTTCTTTTCATGTTTATTTTCGTTTTCTTCTGAAACCACGCAAACACTATTTAGTGGACGTTCACTTTAGCTACTCGTGTGGCGTGTTGCGAAACATCTTGACGTCGTAAAAATCGTGTTCCTATAGAAGCTATTTAGCTTATGGGGGAGAAAAAAGTAGCTGAAAGCTCGGAAGTTTATTTCAAAAGTTTGTGCGGTAGTCTCTTCACAACTGCCAAAACAAATCTCTTTCGAGCAAGTAAACGTAATCTCTCTAGGAACATCACAGTAAAGTTCACGAAAAATTTCATCAAGCACGGGAAGGCGGGGTTTCTTATCTCTTGTATGAGGAAAATGAAACACTGATTAGAAATATCTGTGCAGCCTTTTTATTGACAAAACTATCTGAACATGTTAGTTAAATAATGAGCTTAATGAAGTAATGTAACCTTCTTTTAACGACAAATTGGAGTTACGATCTTATGTTAAAATACATTCGTAAAAATTTGCATTACATTAGACAACCTATTCCCGCCAAATTTAAGATACATGGAAAAAAACTATAGAAGGTCATTTTAACACACAAGACTTCACGTCTAAGGCAGGTATTTTCAAAATAATGACCATATAATTATTTAAGCTTAAACCTTTTATTTATCTTACAGTTTCTCAAAGTAAAATAAAACTCGGTATCCAGAAAGAGCTATTTATTCATATTACATAAAATTTTAAAAAGTACAGAACCTCTGTTGACTCCTATATTAGACAGAAGCTCTCAGTGAATACACAGTTTCTCACAATATCTCTGAATTTACTGAACTTATTTCTGCCAACTTCGCCATGTAAGTAATGCAAAATACAGGAATAATAACATAAGTTATCTGTTCTATTTTGTTAAGACACATCTTTTAAAAAGTCATGGCCATAAATGTATTTTATATCAGACAAAAAAATGCCTTATCTTGAAACCAATTTTAACCATACTTGTTAAATAAAAATGATAAAATGTAGCCACTTTAGGCTGCCATTTTTACAATTTGTTGGAAAATCTTGCACCATTAAAACGAAATTTTACTTGCAATTAATATTATAAATTATAAAGTTGATTTTTGTTTAAAAATATATTTATTTTTTAAAAGGCCGATTTACAGGTATGTTGACGTTGCAATATCATTGCCTTAATTTAAACAATTAGTACCCCACTTTGCATGAAAAGTATAAATTATAATAAAATGATCTAAATACGCATTCGTTCTTTAGCCACCTTTATGTAAACTAAAGCTACGACAATAACGCCTTATCTCGAAAACTATGGCAGCGATTCCTGCCGAATTTGAAATATTCTATTTTTGATTTTTTATGGTATAAATTACTTCATTGTTTACAATTAATTAAGCTCTACTTATCATAAAGCTGTTGACAATTTTATAGTAAATATTTGCACACACAGTGAGGAACGTAGGCTGTTAATATAACGTTATAGATTTGCAATATATATATATATATATATATATATAGAGAGAGAGAGAGAGAGAGAGAGAGAGAGAGAGAGAGAGGGAGAGAGAGAGGGGGGATGAGGAAAGAAATAAGAAGAACACAATTTCAGTCTAATATCATTGTTCCTCTCGTGCAATATTTAACCTTAGTACCCGCATATTTTCTACGTGAAATATCAATTGAATAACCTTGAAATTGCCGGCGTACGTTCCTCGCTTGCTAACGTTTATGTTTGATGCAAATATCAAGGTCTGTTTCTACATGTCGTTGAAGGGTTTTCTTAGATGAGAAAATTACTTCATCAGCTTCAACTGCGAATCACGCGAAGTAAACTAAAAGGGGCGCGGTGGCCGAGTGGTCATAACATTCGACTCCCACCAAGGCGATTCAGGTTCGATTCCCGGCGAGGTCTGTCCCCGGATTTTCGCATGTGGGAATCGTACTGGACGATTATATCCTTAAACAGGTTACTCAATCATCAAGCTTTTCAAATGTATGTATAGTATATCCTTTGAAAATATCTATATTTATATACGTCCCTATAATTTACCTGTCTACGTACACCTATATTATGATTAGTTATCAAGGGAGGTTACTCTGAACCTAGAGTATACATACTTTATACATATATGACAAATGTTATTGAAATTTTTATATTTTTACTTTTTAACTAACATTTTTTAAATAATGCTTGTTTTTAAATGTTATTTTACTTGTTAATGTATTTCAAAGACAGAAAACAATAATACTTTGAGCCTTCTTTTTCCATGTAAAACAGACGTTGAACAATAGTCCACACGTTGCATAAGCGGTGAGAAATAAAACAAATATGTTCACAGTGCGCGCCACGTCCGTACTTCCGGCATGAAAGTTATTGGCTCTCCTCGCGAGAGAAACTCGCTGGCTCTATTCGGCAAAGAAACAGTGACGCTACGGCGACTTCCTCGTCAGCAGGTCACAAACCCTGGTAACACGTAGCCTACAGCCGGTTAATACGAATGTCTGACCGGTTGAGATTTGCACTCGTTAGCACATCAGCTCCTAACTTCTCCGCAAATATTGCGTTAACCTACGTGCCAAAGAGAACCGCAAACATACGCTCCGTAATGGAAAGTGCACTGAAGAAGAAAACACTGCTTTTTATCTCTCGGCACAGCATGAGCAAATCAAGATTTTTTGAATAACCGTACGTACACTCTACAGTTAAGGCCGCTGCCTACCTCAGAGCTCTACCGGCAGCAAGGATAGTGTTTAACATGTTAAATTATATTCGTTGGGGCTCAGTCACCTTGTCTGATATCACTTCCGGACAAAAAATCATTTTCCGCACCGAGAAAAGGAAAATAAGGCGTGATCGAACCCTTCCTGCATCCCTATTGTTGGAACCATGGCTACGCCTATGAAAAGACACGAATTTCCAGCGTCAATGACGTCAGTGAGTGTGTTCAGGTGAGCACAGGATAGACCATTCTAGCCTGCCACCAAACATAAACGCAAAATTTGACCGTTTCTAGCTATATGATACTTGAAGGGCATATGGGGAAAGTCAAGGGTAACTCGCAATGTGTCACCACTGAGTAATGCACATTTGAAGATAAGATAAAATTTCACAAACAATTTTTTTTACATCACCAGTGTCTATAAATTAAGTATTGAGTTTGTAAAATGCAACCAGTAAAAAAATGCAAATACACAATAATGATACACATATTTTTGACAATTTTATTGGTGTAATAAGCTACGAAAGTGTAGCCCGCAATATAATAATTAGTGCACTATGCTGTCATTTGTGGTCACATGTCTTACTCTCTTATATAGGAATGTATAGTATTATATTACCATTGCGTTCTTGCATAAAACTAAAATATTTACAATTTTGGGTTACCATTATCTTTCTCCATACCCCTAACCATCATGGCTAGAGAGCTGAAAAATTCGCGTTTTCTTTTAGGCGCAAGCTAGAATTCCAACAACTACAGACCTGTATCACGTTCACAATTGGATGGTGTTATACATCAATAGTCTATGCGCCAATTTTAAGTTATCAGTAAAACTTGCTTAAGTTTTTCGGATCTGAAATAGATTTACAAAAATTATAATATTTCTGTAAATCCAGCATTGATAATCACAAGATGTAGGGATACAATACTTTATATAAGACCGTTTCAATGCAGAAAAATATTTTATACCGAACTATAAATTGGCGCTTGGTCTATTGATGTATAACACCGTCCAATTGGTCGTTGACTAACTCGACACTTCTTGGAAGTAGCTATGGACCAATAATAAAACTGTAACTGAATGCAGGCCTATTTCAGCTAATAAACAACTGCTGTCACATTCAGTACACAAATATTCTTGGAGGCTTGCCTACAGGTCAGTGAACCCGCGAATTTTTCCGGCCTATAATCATGGCTCTACAGTACAGCACAGTGCTCGACATGCTGCGATGAAACCACCGCTATACAACATGTTCAAAGTGGCCCACGTGGACGTCAAGCATTCGCGTGCACGACGCAGCAGTGGTTGACGCCCACGTTAAAATGTATGTCCACCTGAAACCTAATTACGTAACAGGGCATGTGAATGCGTTGTTTCAGTTCCTGCACCTATGTTCTCACCTGTGCTTTCAATCATTCAAAGCTGAACGTATTTTATCTCACCCTTCAAGTGAGTGTATCCTCCTTCGGAACGAATTAACCGGCCATATGTCCATTATGTACATTTTTTTGCTCTTTATCCTCCAAACACGGAATTGGAACCGCAACCTTATAGCTACAATTGAGTATGGAGCAGCAGGGCATCTTGTGGGGTTGGAAATTGAGTGTTTATTATAAGTTACTTGGATGCCAGATTGTATATAAGTACATCATGAACGCTGGTGAAGACGAAGTGAGGTATGAAGCAACGCATCAACAAAATGAGAGGACGGAAGAGAAGGGAAATTAGCTTGACTTACACACACGAAGCAATATCCGGGTGGGGCAGATTCTTAGAGTTTCTCAGCTTTCAAAGAAAAAAAAAATGAAATATCGTCAACATATGCCGTTATAATTGCGGTCGCAGACAGAAGCTTATGCGCACTGTCTACCCAGAGTCCTGGTGAGAGCAAGGGTAGGGAATTACATGTTAAATTATAATACATGTGGCTCAGTACCTGTCAACCTACATAAATGACTGACTTTTTTTGTTCATCTTCGTGCGGTCAATATTGGCGTATAGGCCTACTCCTTTAGGCTGTTCTTTTTTTTTAATTACCCAGAAAATTGTGAGTATATTATTATTTTTATAAAAAGCTTGAATACACCTACTCATAAGTTTTTTCCCTGCAATTTTATTCCTGTAAAATTATTCTCCTTTTCTCAATGCAGAAAATTGTTTTAGTCTGAAAGCGATATCATGAAAGATGACCGAGCCATGTCGAAAACAATTTAACGTGTAAATACCTAACCTTGCTTACATCACGGTTCTCAAGGAGGGATAACCCGTTCTCAATTAAATATTTATGATACAGGATGGCACGAGAGAACTCACAAAGCTGACTTCTGTATGATATTTTCAGAATTTAATGGTGAACTACATTATGGAAAACACTGCTCTGATGTTAGGCTTACTATCGTGTGTTTAACAGTAATTTATTTATTGTTTTTTTGCTTGTCCTCTAACAGCTATACAGCCGTTGTAGAAGTACACAGTGGAAACAGGAAAGTATCGGTCAGAATCTATTTAAGAAACCTTCCCTGCAGTCGCTTGCAGTGAAGTTGGAATACCCTGGAAAACCGAAATCAGAATGGCTGGATTCAGGGATTTGAACATGGTTCCACCTGATCATTAGTAGTAGGAAATGGCCGAAGCTAGGACAGTGGCTTGAGGCTGTGGATTGGTGGGGAGCCGCCATGTTGGATCAATCTGCCGCCATGTTAGATCAATCCGCCGCCATGTGGTTTATTGATTTTGCCTTTTGGTTTTTATTTTCTTGTCACATCGTCCTTCTTGTCGTGTTTTCGGTTGTCACTTGTTGTCTGAAAGAGTTTTTTTCCTTCGCCGGGAATTTTTTTCCTTCTCGTCATCTGCGATGTTTGTTTACATCACTGCCTGGTAGGTGGCGCTTGCGTCGCCACGTTCCAATCGTTGGTTGCTAGACGTCGCTGCTGTCAGCATCCACCATGTTTGTTCCTGGATGGGTGCCGCTGGGTTTGTTCCATTACGTGGTTTTTGCTAGATTGCTCTAGTGTCGCTGTTTGTATATGAGGAAACGAAACATATATATTTTTTTACTACTGAATACATTAAAAAAATCTATTGCCGATGCTACGGGTGCATTAACGAAAATTGCACTTTAAATGTGATAAATACAAAAATAACTATCGTTGTAAATTAATGTTCTCTTTTAATTTAATACGCTGATACGATTTTATGTAACTTAATTTATTATAGCATACATTTTTAATACAAATTTTATTTTAAAACTTTTTTTTAAATAATTATTCCTTATAGCATAGTAACTTCTTATAAATTACTTCTTATACAATAACTTTCGTAATACAATTTTATACAAAAACTTTTTTCTTAAATAATAGCATAGTTATTTATAAATATTATTTTATATAAATTATTCATTAAATTTGAATTGTGGTATATATATAAAAAATTTACTCATAGCCAAAAATTTTCTTAGTGGTTTAAAGTAATGTCCTTTAATGTGATTTTTTTTTTTTTTTTTTTTTTTTAGCTTGCGGGAGCCTGAAGGAACTACGACGTTTTTTTGTCATTGAGTTACTAAATGAGTTCTCGGGTTACATTTGCATTGACTTTTGTTCAATGCAGCAGCAAAAACGTAAATGTGTGACAACCTACGTGGACAGAAGTTTTCTAGGTGCGTACGAAACACGTAATTGTAATAACAAGATGGCAACAAGGCCAAGTCCGTTACGTATTCTTTCCCTGTTGCACTTCACCTTGGGCCGCAGGCGTAGCGACGAAGAAAAGCTTTCGCTGGCACTGTTCCAGTAATGTGTTACGAGACTGACTTAAAAGTAGTAACTGTATATCTTCACTTTATTAATACGTCCTGAACACAACCCAAAACCAATGCTAAGCATAATAAAGCAGATGACTGTTTATAGACACTTCTTTGGACGTACAACCGAGGTAGCTGCGATACTGATATTGAGCTGTTATTGGTTAATTAAGTAATTAAGATGCAGAAATCATATAGGTAGACTTCAGAAATAAAATAAAGAATGTGATAATATTTTATTTCAATAACTACGTAAAACTATTACACGGAACTGCAATAAAACGCAATTAGAGCAAACACAAACACAGGTAAGGCAAATATACTTTATTCTCTTCGACAGAAGGTCATTAAGAGACGAGGACACAAAACTTGATAGTGACATAACACTTGGCACAGTGACTGGAAAGGGTGCATTTAGTTTAGACTTACAGTGAAAATAAATTCCCTGTGTAGAACATAACGACTAGTCAAAATCAGACTTGTACTGTTTCGAAAACTTAGTAGCTTAACATACACCCTTACAATAATTACATCGGAAAATAATGCACGAGGTATTTAGTGACATCTCGTGGAAAAATTTTCGCATAATAATTGGTAAAAAAAATAAAGAAATATATTTTGTGATATTTAAATGTAACATCACATACACGAGTTATATTCGAGTGGTTTATAGTACGTAGTGGCATCTTATATTTGAACTAAACTGTCCTATTAAACCCCATTTAGATACGTTTATACTACAGAACAGTCCTAAAAATAGTAAAATTTTGATTTCTATATGAGATTGTGGGGTAACGTCAAAATTTTCAACATTTTATACGATTAAAAATTATCAGAGGTAACGTCCAAAACTTGAATAATATTGGGTATAAATTCTATGCCTGTCTGAAATTATGTGTATGACAAACAGTAAAATAAAAAAGTATTGCTTAATTATTTGGTACTATGAATTATGTACGATACATAATCAAGCGAATTAAGCTCCACCTTCTGTTCCGCCCAGCCAAAATTTACATTAGATTATTTAGCATATTGAATTTGGTTCTAGGTATATGCTAAGGCAGTCGATTGCAGGAAGAAGCACTTCAGTATCGATTTAACATATGTCGACAAGTCTCTCCCAATAAATTTACTTTTTACTGTTAGGTAATTGAATACAAATACGTCCTTATACTTGATTATCAAACACAAATTTAATATAATCCAATTATTTTTATGGGTAAGTTTATAAGAACAGCGATAAATTTATCGAGCTCATGATACATTGAATATTCAGTAAAAGCACGGTTTACAATATTTTATCGAAGTACATACAAAATTAAAAAAAAAATTGATAGTTACATACGTAGTATTTAGTATTTACAGCCCATGGATAGGTTATGTTTTCAAGTTTAGTAAGTTTCACATATCGTCGTAAAAATACATATTACCAATTTTCACTGCCTTTTATGCAGGACATTAATTTTAGACCTTAGCATCTGCCATATTTTTGAAGGAAATACCTTTCAAATATTAAAAAAAAAAAAAATAGAAAATTAGCATGGAAACACATTTAATTCTTTATCCTATCATCAGGTATGAATATAAAAATATTCCGACATCATTTGCACGGCATACACGTATGTATTGTTTTGAAAGGTAAAAAAAGACACCGATAATACAGCGTGATAAATAAATATCAACAAGTGAAAGGACACAATAGACTGAATTTCCAAAAATATTTCTTAAATGGTATGTACAACTTAATCATCCAGCTCAAACATCCACGGGGAAGTAATATCAAAATATACGTCCCGAGTTACTTTTACACCAATAAGTTTTACTACGTCAGGTGTAAAGTAGTTCCACGAACATCACCTGTTACTTACCTTTCAGCATACGTGCTAATTTTATAACCTCATTGCAATACATGTTAGAGCAATGTGAATACTTATTAAGTTCAGTTCGTTCAAGCTTATAGTGACGTCAGTCCTGTATTCACGTAATTAAACGAGAACATTCATTTTGCGATTTCCCAATAACTGTAAGGCTACAGTATTCCATCACACCAGGAAAAGAGGGGGGGGGGGGTGAAGGAAAGACTCAGCAAGAGAGCAAAACAAAACGCAAACCAGTCCACAAATTCCACAGCGCTCTAATGAAATGGGACTAAAAGAAATAATTTCGCCGCTTTTATATCTACATCTTCTGTGCACAATAGTGTCGTAATGGATTGGCTTCCCAACAGTCTAGGCCGCAAACATAAAAGAATTCGTTCGTTTGATCAAATTTCTCTGGAAATGTAGACTTCACAAAGCCCGCGATCTGCAGGATTCAACATATAGCATTAAAACGCTACAGGAAATAAACGAACGCGGTTACTTATGAAAATAACTTTACTGTTCTTTATGAACTTGCAGGACGGACGCTAAAGTGACGTCATAGAACAAACTGAAGCTACAATACACATAAAATGTAACACTGCTGAGTGAATAACTGCTGTGGTGTTGTTCTTTACTGTAAATACGGCTATATCTAGAATATTACACAATTCACACTAACACCCTGGTTCGATTTCCGGCTATGGTCATCCTAATTTTTGTTTCCCGTTGTTACAACTGCTCCAAGTGAATACTGGGATGGTTTCTTAACCTATGCCATGGTCAATCCCTCTCCATTTCCTGTCCTTGTGTAAATTTGTGTGTAACTGTATCTAATGACCTCGCTTTCAAAGAGACATAACGCACATTTTTTTCTTTTTGCACTAGTACAATATCGTCCTTTAAGAGTGTGTGGTAGATAAATAAACGCTGAAATCATAAATTGATTTCTACCCTTTTTCCGAAGCCTATATGACTCAATGACAATCCTAGATAATGGTATTTGCCAACTTTATGAGTAAATATTTATCCAGAATCACTGATTCGTTACGCGTGATTTCTTGCGCCGCAGTTAAATGCACGAGGTTCCGGCGTCAGAGATTGTGCCTCAGAAGTTCGTAACACTGGTAACAATTTGGTTTAAAACGTTGGCTAAAGCTATTGTCTAGGATTGCTATTGTTTAATTTACGCAAATTGACTTCAAGAAACCTACAGTTATAGATTAATGCTTTTAGCGTTGAATTATTTACCACGCCCTCTTAAGACTACTTGTTAATGCTGATTTGTCTAATGTTACGCTTTACCAAAGCGACAGAGATACATTTAAAGTAGATGTTGAATTGCAACGTGGCCATAATAAACTTTTGATGACGTTTCAACATGAACGACACTTTTCATGTAAATATGTTTGTGCCGATATAAAAAAAAACTTGGTCGTTGACGTGGAAAAACAAATTACGCAACGTCTGTCAATAACAAAAATTGGAGCAGTGCCAACATTGATATTTTTATGGTAACATAACTGTCGTTTGCGTGTAAAACCCTGTTACATTATTCAAGGTTGAAGCCGCGCCCTCTGTGAGATAAACGGCATATCCATCAACTGACCGGGTGGCCTCCGGTTGAATCTTGGCTGCAGCTAGGTAGTTACGTAGGTTTCCACGAAGGTCACAGTAGCTCTTTCATAATTGCGTAATTGTTTGAAGGGGATACAGAATACAGCTACTTATCGGAATTTAAAACACAAACAACATTAATCTGTGACAGTTGTGCTTGTCCGTATCAGAGAAATATCACGGCACATCAGTTGTAAGGTTCGGGGTGGCTTATTTGTAATTTTGTAATGTAGACTACTGTACTGTGATAACGTCCAGGTAACCGAAAAAATTGTTCCCATATAAAAAAATTCTAGGTCTTTAGCGCTGGTGATGGGTGACATTACGTGAGTAGGAAGCAGCGCCCGGGTGAAGGGGCGGGGGGAAACAGGAGATCCCTGAGAAAACCCATCGACCAACAGCATCGTCCTGCACGAATCCCATATGTGAAAATCCTAGGGCCGACCCCGCCGGGAATCGAATCCGGATCGTCTAGGTGGGAGGCGAGTGAACTTGAAAATAGTACGACGCAGTTGGCTCAAACCAAGTACATACTTGCTAAACCCTCAAAAGAAAATGTAGAACTCGATGCTAATGTAACTAAGAAGAACGATGTCGAAAATGGGACACCTAAGAAGAGGACCCTTGATATTGTTAATTCTGAAAAAGTAGGTACTGCGTCATTGACAAATAAAAGTAACATTGGTGTACTTGTTCGACGAGAAGGTGATGACTCTAGTGCTGATGAAGATTCTGTAGAAGACTATTCCGACGCTCTCATGGATCTCTCCAGTGAAGTGGCAACGATGGGTTATTCGAAGATGAAAGAAGACCAACACGAAGGCTATGAATTTTCCGATGACCCGAATGAACTAGTGCACAGTCACACATTATTAATCTTTATGCAAGATGCTGCACATTATTCCCATGTACATGTAATATATTTTAGCATCCAAGAACTGAAAGAAAGAGCTTATACTGAATAGAAAAACTAGGAATTATTTTCTAACGTACTGTCACTGTTAATAGAAATACAAAGCTGTACGTGTCAATAAAAAAACATGTACATAAAAATTAATCATGTTTCATTATTAGAAACATGTCATTCTGCCTGAACATTTTTAAAATATAGTAATTATACATACTTTGAGATGAAAAGCTGATGTTAGGGTTGTGTGTGTACATACGCTGTACATATGAAGTAAAATTATTTGTTAACTATGACTGGGGTACACATGGTTGCATAAATAAGATTGTATCAATTTAAACTCATACTTTATTTAGACGGTGAGTGAGGTTAAAGTTTACATGATGAGTGAGATTAAGAGATTAGGACTTGGTAACTAGAGTAAATTGTAAGATATAAAAAAGTAAGTTTGTAAAGTATAATCAAATACAAAAGCTGAGAAAAGGATCTAAATATTATGCTAAAATGAGCGTGTCTGTTACTGAGATTTAAAAACTGAGGCATAAAACAGATATATAATGGTTAATATCTACAACTGATGTCATAAAGTGATGTCTACTACTGAGGTAAAAAGTGTAGTCTGAAAAGTGAGTTCTAATACTGTGACCTGATTCTGAGGTCTAGTATTTAAGTATACTGCTGTGACTTATTACTGAGGTCTAATATTGAGGTTTAATGCATTGTACAATACAGAGGGCTAATGGAGAGGTATACTATTGAATGAGGTATAATGTTGACGTCTAGTACTGAGATCTAAAAGTGATGTCTAATATTGAGGTCTAATTGTGAAGTCTAAAATGAGGTCTAAAAGTGAGGTCTAATATTGAGATCAAAAAGGAAGGTCTTATACTGAGTTTTAGTATTGAGATCTAAAAGTGAAATCTAAAAGTGATGTCTAATATTGAGTTTTAGTATTGAGGTGTAAAATCGAGATCTAGTATTGAGTTTTAATATTTAAGTATAAATGTGAGTTCTAAAAGTGAGGTTTAAAACTGTTGTCTAATACTGAGTTCTAAAAGTGAATTCTAAGTGTAAGGTCTAACACTAAGGTCTAATATCGAGTTTTAATACTGAGGTCAAGTCTTGAGGTCTAAGAATGGTGTTAAAGAGTGAGGTCGAACAGTGAGGTCTACGGCTGAGGTTGAACGGCGAGGTCTAAAAATTAGGTCTAAGGGTGAAGTCCCCTGGTGAAGTCTAAAAGTGAGGTCTAATTGTGAATCCAGATATGTAGTAAGATGTTCGGAGATGAATTAGTAGCCTACGCGATTTTAAGAGTGATTCATATAATTTAGCACACAAATCGGGATGATTGGGCATTAATATGTGTACTAAATGCAAAAGAAACGAGGTCGCTAGGTGACGAGGCAACCTGGTGCCTAGGCATATTGTAGACTATAATCGTTTCAGTACAACCTTTCTTGTTAGTTGTTACCTCACGCGAGTGGACACAGTAAGTATTTCGCAACACGTGTTCGGAATCACTTGGTTACCGAATTTTCCTGTATAATTTATACAAAATATGTGCCATAAGAACAGCAGTCTGTATAAAATAAAATTAACAGCTTGCACTTACATACGTAGTAATATTTACCTGGAAGCCTGATTTACCTGCGACCTGCAACGGCATAGTTGTGTGTGGAATTAATGAAGTATTGAATATACTATTGCCTCAGTCATACTACAATCAGGGGCGTCATTTAAGGTTTTTATTGGGAAAGGAGGGAGGAAATTTTTTTTTCGGCGACAGTAACCTTGTTGCATATTTTTTAATAATTAAACATGTATAAATTAGAAACTTTAATAATAAAACTTCAGTTTTATGTGTTTAAGTTAGCATTATTTAAATAACAAAATACAAAAAATATATTTTATACACTTAAAATTCTTAATCCAGGGGGGTGGGCTTCTCCCCCCCCCTAAATGACGCCCCTGACTGCAATTGGGATATTGATACAGAATTTAACTAATATTTTCGTCTACAAGCTGTGAATCCTGAAAAATAATTTGTTTGTTTAAAAATCCCTATTGTATTTATACAACATGTGACCCTCGGTGCTTTGAAGCAAGTGGCATACCAACAACCTAATGAGCATATTTTGTGCGAGGTTTGTATAGCTTGTCAAAATCCGCTCAAGTGCCGGCACGAAAACCAAGTCCGCCGTTGATAACGTCACCAGTGGTGACGCGACCAGCGACGACTTATACCGGCGTATTTACAATAAAATTTATACTAATAAATATATTTACAGAAATAAGGAAATAAAATGTGTTTTAATTGTTGTTTATTTGCCCAGTGTTCTGTTATAATTAAAATAATACTGAAAGTACAGTATATAATAATCACAAAAATAAATAAATTTACACGAATATAAAAGTTTTAATAAAAATATGATAGGTACTATTTATGAAAGTAGGGGATAGAAGGTGGTGGGTACGAGGAGGGGGGAGAAAATGGTGGGGTAGCTGTGAGGGGAGGTTTGGCAAGGGTAGAGGTAAGTGTGGTTATGTATAAACTGTATGGCTACATAAAAACAAATCACTTCCTTAGTGAGAGAGCTGCCATTCAAATACTGTTCGCCATGCTTTTAAGTAGTGAAACTCGTATTGGGGTCGAAGAGGGGACCTCTTGCATGTATCACATAAAAAATATTTTTATTAAAGCAATACATTTTGATTATAAAAACTATTTGATTGATTTTATTGGATATCGATGAGGCATAGTTAAGTTGGTGAGTGAAAAGGGTGAGGGTGTACTCGTCATGTGTTGATGGGAAAACCTCTCACATTTGAGTATTATACTATATATTTATTTATTTTAATTATTTGATTGGGTTTTTGGGATATCGATTAGATATGAGTAAGAAGGGCGAGCGAGCGACTTGAACAATTAATATTTTTAGTACATATTTTAAATACAATTTTTAAATGCTGAAATTAAAATTTTTTTTTTAAATATAGATAGATATTTATACGGGGAGGTGAGAGAGGGAGGCCTAAGTTATAAACTCTGTTAGTATACGCTTTTATGTAAAATGTCAAAATTTATAAACAAATTTTATACAAATGATTTTGTTCGGTTTCATAAACATTTGAATGACTTAAACATGGCGGCCACGAGGCGAAATAATTCTATAACTCTATGACGATCGTAAATAAGACGGCAGAAAGAAGAATTAATTTTTAAAAATTTGGACTTTTTTTTAATTTTTACGTTTTGTGAAATTATACAATTTCTTCGTAATTTTATAATCTTTCGAAATCGTAATTTTCGATGACCTTGAGGTCTAGGTCAAGTTCAAAGGTCCAAGCTTACATAAATCCACCGTGCAGGGGGAGGGGGGCTGTAATATCATAACATGGAGGAAAATTCCACGATCCACCTCCGGGCTTCAATGCAAAAAGGAACATAAACATAATAATGGTATAGCTATCTTCCTATTTCCATCTCTTACATTGACTCACGAATCGCCAGTTAAACTGCTAGAATAAAGTAATAAGTTACGCGGAAGTTTTTTATTTTTTTTATTTTTCGACAGACACTTGCGTCGTTCATTTCCAAAACATGTTATGTCTATAAAGTAAATTTTTTTAGGAAAGAGAAAAAACGTGCAATTTAGATCCTAACTAGAGGTATAAGATTGAAAAAAATTAGTACATATCCGTAATGTTTAGTACTTTGTATTGGTATAACTGTATAAAATCGCACAACAGCAGATTTGTAAGAAATAAAATAACGTATTGGACTTAATGGCTTTTGGAGCAGTAATGTGGACTTTAATTAGTTTTGTAAAATTGTTTGTATAAAAAATGTCGGAATCGGGTAGTTCAGGGATAAGATCATTCAGGGATAGCATTTAAACTGTGGTCTAAAGCATGTACATACTTTTTTTTACCGCTACATCCGGTTTGAGTACGTATCTATAAATATTCATGTATGGAGGTCGAAAATATCCAGGCAATATCACGTTTCATAAATAAACGCATTGCTTTTAGCATCTTCGTTTGGGCTAAACGTGTGGGAAGTGAGATTCGCCGCAGCCACGACATACGGTACAGTATACAGTGACTCCTGAACGAAACTCACAGGTTTCAGAAGGGTGTTTATTTTCCAGCCATAATCGTATCTCCACAACACGCAACTACTTCAAGCCAAGTCGAAAGCGGAGCAGCAGTACCATCTGGCCGGGCGAAGGTGCACTCTCATTTTCTTAAAACGCTTCCATCAGTCGACCAGCGGGGAAAGTACACGCAGAGAACAGCTTCGTACACAGAAGAAAACTAGCCGCGACGGGGAACTCCAACTTCCAACATGGTCCAGAGTCCTAAGAACATGCTGCGCATATAAGAGATATACGCATAGAACCAGCAGCTCAAAACATTTATATCGAAAGTCCTTCACTAGCGTATTCTGTCGTACCTTAGCAGAGCAACTTTCCAACAATGCTAGTAAACAGTTATTTTACCATAATTTCGATTGTAATTCCTGCATTGTCAACTAAATTTCCCGATACTTAAAACACGTAAACCTTGGTGCTATACTTAACTAACGCATTACTAATATAAATAAAATACAAAAAATCAGTGACCTGAGGGCATATCACATTATTTGCTTTGTATAAAGTGGCAATATAGCAAAATTTTTAGATATGCGTTGTTTCATAAATGTATCATTTAAAGTTATACTTGTTAATTTTACAACAATTTCGATTCGATAACTAATTTTTTAAACAACCTAATATCGATATCGAAGAATCGCTACATTCTTTTGACACTAATATGTACATTTGTACCCTGATTTTTCCTAGCAATCGAGTACACTTTTTTTGTCCCCATAATAACACAAATTTTGTTTAAAAAAATAAAAATAAAGCAAAATCAACGAAAAAAAATTTTTTTTTTCCACCGATCTGTACATTATTTTGAAAAAGGTCTACATACAGTTTTGGGCTGTACGCATGCGTACAGTCCAAAATTTTGTAAAGCGTTGTTTTAACCCACCGACTTCTTTGTACCACGGTAAACAAATCCGAGCATGGCCTCAAGGAAAACTATAATGGCAAGTTAGGTCTATATACAGCGTATGGAGTGTCAGGATAGAACTCAACGTAATGGTGCAACGCTAACACATACTCGCGTTCGGGAGAACTCGGGTTCATTTCCGGGTTGCTGCCATCTTGATTTCGGTATTCCATGGTTTCCCGAAATTTCGCTTCAGGCGAACTCTAGGACGGCTACACAAACACCAGGAAGGAAAATACAAGTACGGTTGGCAAAAGTGGTGACATAAGCGTGGCGTGATGTCATAGGAATCCCTACCTGAACGACAGCAGGAGATGCAGAAAGTACGTAGCCATCTGCGTGAATGGCAAGGAAGGACGAGTCTCGGAAAACACGAACTGCCTGTGAGAAAGGATGGCAAGGGAGGAGGGGTTACAGAGCGGAAGCTGTCCCACAAAACGGGAGCTAATTTCACTGAGTGGACGGCGAGAAATGATCCCGAGAAGTCGGACAGGAATAGCTCTCTCCTGAGACACCACGGCGTCCTCTTTGCTCTGGCTTTGCTCCGTGTTCCGATCCCAAGAGCACTGTCCGCATTCTTCAGCGGCGTTTATCTCGCGCGCTCTTCCCTCAGTCTCGCTCTCCCGAGCTGCAACAATCCGCTCTCTGTGGCGAACAAACAGAACTGGCAAGCACATACAATCATATAAGGGAAACGGTAATGCCGGTTAACTGCGCCAACTCAACGTCAAGTACTCGTTCGAGCAGTTTTACGTCGGCAGACTGATGTTCAAGGTAAACTGAACACGTTTAATGCTTTGCTAGGTTATTTATTTGGTACAAATACCTCCAACATTTTAAAACTTAATGCTTTGAAAAAATTCAAAAATATGAGTAGTCGTCCAATGCGCAATTTTGTGCAGGCATTTTGCAAAATACCGCACCGTTTATCCACAAGATAATTATTTTCCTTGATCTTGGTTCATTTTCATAATAAATTGATGATAATTTGGCTGCAAAAACTGAAAAAGTATATGCTTTACTGATACAAAAAATTAGGTACAAATTATGATATATTTGTGGCAAAACTGTGTAGGGATTCTTCAGTACAAAAATTACGTTGCTTTAAAAACAATATTTTCATAATTACTATTAAACTACCGGACGCAGCCATAAACATCATTGTGTCAGGAATAACCACTAAATTTATTTTTTACTGTCGCTTTAGACACCATTTTTTTAATGCGATTAATCCACACACCGTATTTATTTTCTACACTGCAATGATTATAAAAACTACTGCGATAGAGATATAGCCGGCTAAAGGGGAAAAAGTAAACACAACAAAAACGTGCTCTCTTAACCGTTAATAGCCTTCAGGTAGGTACAGACTGTTCACGGTATAGAAGAGAGGTCTAAGAGAGAAAGCATACGCAGTTCAAACAATCAGAAACAGGAAGTTGTAATGGCATGTAGTAAGGTTGTCCAAGTGTGAAATTCTTTTTATAATTCTGCGAAATCATTGTAGTTTTGTTGACGTAACTAGTGACTACATTATTGTTTCATGGGAAATTTTAACCATGCACAGTACAAACATAACGGCATGTCAAAAGAAAAAAAAGAAAAAAATGAAAATGAAACATTGCTGTACTTCTAAAAATACAGAAAATAAAGATTTTATATCGATAATTAGCGACATCTTTGGAACACAAAAGGAAATTATTTTTGTCGATATATATATATATACTAGCAGTCCCCCGCGGCTTTGCTCGCGAGTATTATTCGTAACTGATAATATTTACTTTAATTTAAAAACCTCTTTGCACACCAGATTGGTACTTCAGTCATCAAGTGTTAGAATGTCCAAGCGGCTAGTTGAACTAATTCTGCAGCAGGATAAGTAGTTATAGCTGTCCACGCGAAAAGCAGTCTTAAGTTTGTCCCTGCCACTAACAGCGACTACTCCTGGGCCTTATTAATAGCCCTGCTTATTTGATGTTGTGGGGTAATTACAGACATCTAAGGTAAGAGGTTAATCGAATGAGAAACATATGTTTATCCTGTGCACAACCATTGGTGACGGTGCCCTCAGTTATATATATTGTAAAATTTTCATTTTAACTTTATTGCCATTACAAAGTTTCAAAGGGTAAATGTTTCGCGGAAACGTATTTGGTGCCCCAAACCTGAGATTAGTGAGATTATATATCGTCGGTTTACTGCCAAAAAAGACAAAGTAAAAATGAGATAAAATAAAAAAATGCTAGGAATAATGTATATGTTGTTCACGAACAACTGCCCAAGTTTTAAGTCTATTCGTCGTTTCGTACTGTTGTGTCACAGTATAGTAACATACCACATTTTTGTTAATATCTACAATTTAATACTGTTTTTAAACGAAATAGCATTTAGGACTTAATCACTTTTGGCGGTATACCGACGATATATTGTATATTGTAAAGGAACCTTAGTGGAAAGCGAACTGCAAATTTACCCCTTTTTAAATGAATCCACGAAAATTGTACTAATTCGATCTGCCTTGTAGTTTTTGTGTGTCAGAATTGAACGTTCGCACGCAACTTTTAACGGAATTCGAGCCCAGAACCTCCCGGAATTGAGACCTGAGTGACAAACAACTGCGTCACGTAACGTCGAAATTATTCATGAAAATAAAATTTATTAAAAAAATAAATAAAATACCTGTGTCGTGGGCTCATAGAGGTTGTACAACACCACGTCTCGATAGGTTACTGTAGAGTGAAACTTCTGTATAGGTTGTTTCTCGCTGCTCGTTCCTGCTTTTCGGAACGTCTGCCTTGATTATTGACTAAGTTTTATTCTTAATAATCACGTTTCTTATAAAGAAAAAAAATTACATACATATTTTTTTAAAAAATATTTACGTAAGCATCACACTGACGCGAACACCACCTCAATATCGCTACTGGTTAGATAGATATCGTGGGTTGATGGAAAACAAATTTTGTGCTTTTTCACCCTTTTGGGTGTCGAATTTCGAAATATTTTAAATTTACATCTTAGACATTTGTATAAGTATCCAACTGAAGTGTAAATCACATCGCTAACCCGTTCAGTCGAATCAAAATCGATCATTCACTAAAAAAAAAAAAAAAAAAAAAAAAAAAACATATCACCCTTGCACAGTATTGAGAAATCGAATTTCGAAAAATCTGAAAACCGGTTTGCGATAATTTCTGTAATCATCATCCTGAATCAAAAATTAATTGTATATCTCGACGGGTTCGATAGATATCGAGGATTTATCTAAAACACGTTCAAGGTCTTTTCACCACATAAGAGAGTAAGTTTCGAAAAATTCTTGAGTCACGTTTTAGAATACTTTATTGGTATCTCGTGGACGTAGAAAACACAACATTATCCCGCTGGGTTCAAGATATATCGACGATTAATTGAAAACGCTTTTCACCACTTTTCACCCCTTTTCACGTCCTTAGGTGGCGAATTTCGAAAATTCCTGAAATTACTTTTTAGGTATCTGAGTAAGCATCAATCCTAAACAAAAATCACGTCGCTATATAAAAAACTATGGGATCGATATATATCGAATGTGAGTCGAAATCTCATTTTACCCCTTTTTTAACCAGTTTAGGGCCGAATTCAGAAAATATATTTTAAATTGTACTTGAGATATTTACAAAGGCACCAATTTAAAGCAAAGAGCACATCGATATCTCGATTGATTCGATAGATATGAAAGGATAATCGAAAACACATTTCACGTATTTTCACCCCTTTAAATGAAGAATTTCGAAACGTCTTTGAGTCCTGTTATATACATTTGTAAAAGTAACCAATTAAAGTTAAAATCACGACGATAGCCAATTGTGTTTCAAAGATATAGTCGATTCATTAAAAACACATTTTGTCCCTTTTTACTGCCTGGGGATCGAATTTCAAAAAACCTAAAACTACTTTTTGGGTATTTACGTAAGCAATATTTTGAAGTGAATATCAACTCTCTATCCCGAAGAGTTCGATAGATATCGATAGTTGATTGGAAACACATTTAAGGTCTTTTCAGCCCCTTAAAAGTTGAACTTCGACAAATCCTTAAATTGGCTAATATGCATTTTTACGAGTGTCCTATTAAAGTAAAAATCACGATGATTCGCCGTCGGGTTCGAGCTCTACTAACGTTTATTCGAAAACACATTTAACCTCTTTTCACCCCCTTAGAGGTCGAATTTCGAAAAATCCCTTCTTAGTGTTCGCCTACGACCTGAAGGGAACCACCACAAAAAATTTCACGATTCTAGGTCCAGTGGTTTGGGCTGCAGTTTGATATGTCAGTCAGTCAGTCAATTAGTCAGCTTTCATTTATATATATATATAAGAGCAAATAGTGGCACTCCTGATTAAACCGATACCAAGTTTATAGTTAAGTGAACTGTCTAACTCGTATGGGTCGTATGTTGTGAAAAAAATACTTCTTCTTTTTTTTTTTTTACGGAACCCTTCTATATGGGTGCATTGTGCCAATGTATGAAAATAAAACTGACTTCGTACGAGAAAAAAATTTTGCTATTCAGACACCACGGGCAATAGAAATTTTGTTATCGAAGTTTTCTAACATGTGGGTAGCTAAAACGGCCTTTTAATATCGCCGTATTAAGTAAACTGGATGCATGCGAAACTCAGATAAAGTAGCGCATCGAATTTTGCTACAGATTTCCCACTAATAAACTTAAAACGATTCGAAAGCAAGCCTGTTCAGTGGTCAAAGCGTAGTGGCGATATGACATCTGATGCGCATGTCAAGGTCGCAGTGATGAAGATGGCTATTTAGCTTCTGAGTCCGAAACCTGGAAACTTTCACAAAAAAAAAAAAGTCTTCCAAAATGCGAGTTTTTTTTACCACGGCGTGACCTTATTTTGTGCGAGCGATTATTTCACTCCAAATTATTTACTACTTCATAAAAAACGCTTTAGCAACGCGCAAATATGTTACTTTGGTCTCCGAAACACTCTTCTGTTGTACAAACTTTTCAAACTTTTTATTGCATTGCTGTTGTGGTGGTGGTGTGGTACCTTAACTCGTCTAATACTTTCTCAATTAAATACGTTAATAATGTTTGTGATCAAAGTGTCTGTTCAATTTAATACCTTGTATATGCAACTGCAAGAAGATTTGTGTTGGTATTCACTAAAGGAGAGTCATTTATGTGTATTATTTTTACAGCTCAATATTTCCGAAATTGATTTTACACACTTTCCCATGACAATAATTTCAGGAATCAGAACCTGCTCTTTCTGTAGTCAGATGTGACCTGAAGAACGATTTTGTTTATCGGTTATCGAATATCGCTAGACATTATCGCCATTTGTTACAGTGGTTGTGGTTTATAACAAGTACTTGAATTATGAATTTAGTGGGTTGGCATAATTTTCTGTGCTGACTGGTTGTTTTGCGTAACCCGACAAACAGAAAACGGGAACACGAAATATAATGATGTCTCTGACCCTTATTTATGGCTGAAGAGTGACACCATTGTTTTAGACATACACCATTGTAAGCAACAGATAATTCTGACTTCCAATTTAGATTTTTTTTGCATTTAGCTGTTTTCAATAGCGGGTTTTTAATGACTTGATAACATTCGCGAATGCCCACAATATTAGTACAGTTAGTACTACACACCTACTTTCTCGCACGAGTAAACGTAAAGAATGCGGTAGCGTGGGAGAGTGTGATAACCAAACGGCTTCATTCTCACGCCGTGTGCTCGATTTGCTGCACTCTCTATATCGAATCTAAAAGGGAAAATAAATTTATTCGTTGGTTTTTTTCAGGAATCGGGCCCAACAATTTGAACTTGGAGCAAGTTCGTTTTTCATTGCAGGCGACTTTCCCCAGAAGCGAAGGAAAGCTAAGCAATGGCAAACATATATCCCAATTTAAATTGTGTGGCGGCACACTTTTTAAATCAGATATGCAGCAATAAGAAAAATTGGTGCTGTAATGGTTGTTGAACCGTATTTTCTATGAACGTATACATCATTTTATTACAAAGTTTTTCCGAAGTAACTGTTAGAGTTTCTTCTTTACTATACATTACAAACTGTTGCTACATATTTTTTTTCAGCTTGCCATAAAATGCTTTGAATTGGTATATATTGACAACTTACATAGAATAATTATATTTATGTTTATCTTAGTAAAACATAATTAGCTGATTCAATTCGATCGCTTAAGACTCGTTGACCCTCGATATAATATTTTACAGTTTTATAGAAATTTTTATTTTATGTTGAGAAAAATTTGGATTAGCGCAAAAAATCCATTGCGAAGAATGATAGGGAACAATCAAGCTCCACATTTATTCAAGCGTTAATACATATGTGTACGAAAAAACTTCTGTAACGAAACAATCTTTTCCATAAATAGTTTAATAACTCTAAACCTCGAATCATAAATAATACGCTTAATTTGTTAATAGACCTATATTTTTGTTAATTCTGAGCGCAACGTCTAAAATTATTATGGCGTTCAAACGTCTTCAAGTAAAACAAAAACATGATCCACATAGTCTAAGAGTCAGCTAGGTAAGATAGAAAAAGTCATTATGACAAGTCACAAAAAATGCTATTCATTCATTATCTTCACTAAATAATCTTGGTTATAATTGTACACCAAGCGATCCAGCCAAAGATCGATATACGTACTGAGCTTCCTGTGGCCAAACTCCATTACTAATTTTCAAATACGTTTAATTAATTGTATACGTTTTCCAGTGTATCAATTTAATATCTTTGCTAGCCAAATTTCATGACGTTTTTTTTTTTTTTTTTAAATTTCTATCGAATGTTTTTATGATGTGCATCTACAGTTTCCTACCTCTTCCATCAGGTTGAGCACAGTCAATTGTTATTTGAGAAGACTTGAGCCCAACAGTTATAACGTTCGTCCAAAGGGCTCAGAGAGAAACACGTACGTCCCAAAGCCAACCCTAACTTGAACTTCCGACTTTTTATGCATAGTAAAACTGGTTTTAAAAATGTTTCGACGTGTACGGCAGTGTAACGCAATGCAACCGATAAGCAAATCTGTGATAATTCAAGCACAGTGAGGCTGGCAGGTCTGAGAGCTACACCGCAAGGGTCACAATTAGAGGATTGTTGACGGAACTGCGCCAGATTCTTTCCTTATCGACGCATCAGCCTCAGAACCACAGCACTGCGCTTCGAGTCACAAGTGAAAACTGTTCCTCAAACCACTCGCTCGGGAATAGCACATAGTAACAACACACGTCACGCAGTGTTGACCGTAGCGTGTCGAGGCCTCTTAGAAACCTTGCCCTGCTTTTCCTGCTTCCGTCAATGAATGTTTCCCCCCTTTGTCACTAAACAACAAATGCAATGTGATCGTCAACTGTTCTCTGTAAATACTCTGTGACATGTCACTTCAATAGTTCAGTTTTTTTGGTGCGATGTAACACTAACCTATATAATACACGGTGTAAAAATACAAGTTTACTTCTCAGTAATACATTTATATATTTTCTCTCGATAATCTCAAATTGCGAGTAGTTCTTGAAGAATGGATTTTTATTTACTTCATACGTAATTACCAAAGTAAGGGGCAAAATGAGATACACAATAATTTTCAAACATTTCAATTTGACAAGTTTTCTAATTTGGCACCAAAGACGTTCGCTATTTCCCACTGTCTCTAGCCGTGACTGATATATACCGTCTATGGACACATGTCCCTTTTCAAATGATCTCGTCGACAAGAACCTACCAACCATGGGCTGGAGAAAGAGTGTGTGATAAATGTCATATCAAATCTTAAACGCTAGGCTTCGAACTGAGCAGCGTTAACTTTTATCGCAGCCTTCATGGCTTTAATCAATGATCCTGTATATAATTGGTAGTAAATATGATACAAAGTCCGGTGCAGCCATTCTACGGGTATCATTTTTTATAGATAATGTCGTAACTGTGGTGATGAGAAGAAAGGATAGGTGTTCCTTCTTCCAGACGTTAGACATCAAACTCATCGATCGCTAATGGTCTGCGCAAAAATAGGACAAAGTTTCGAGTGGGTAGTTAATAATTTTTGTAGAATTTTGAGCAAATTCTTGTGCACATGTATATGCAGAATGAGTTATTATTATATATAGTGAAATATCGCGAATTCAATTACCTACATGCTAGAATCGATTGTCCTATGCATACTCAAGTCTCGTCTATTCGTTCATTGTCTGCTGTTCCACTGAGTAGCAGCTAGTTGACAAATAGACGGGGCTTGAGTATGCATAGGATAGTTGATTCTAACATGCACGTCATTGATTTCGCGAAATTTCACCATCTCTAGTTGTTATATATGTAAACGAGGCGAGAGGGCAATCCTGATGACAAATAATTAGGGAGACATATAGACACTGGGTCTAATGTGTTCTACGAAGGCGGTAGACGGCCTCACAGGTGGGAACATCAAAAGTGTAAATAGACCATAAAATGACTAACAAATATAATAACGGAACCAACATGTTATGCACGACTGTGTTTTAGACTGCCTATCTCCCAGGCGTCCACACATTCATTTCCAACTGATTTCTGGGGAAACGGTAGGAATTAGAACTTGCTCCCAAGATGACTTTATTCATTAATTTTACATGCTGATTATTAACATAGCATATCAAACTGCTTTAGCGAAAGGTAATTAAGTTCTAGGCGTAACAATGTATTAGAATGAAACAAAAACCCTATTTGATATAGGAAGGGATCTATTTTCTGAAACATTATTTTCTGTATTTACTTGTATTTACAGTAATTATCTGTATACGAAGTTATGTTCCGTAAGTAGATTTGCTTGTCATTTTATGTTGCATTAACTACATTGCCGATCGCTATCTTCGAGGCCACCTACCACCTCGTTTACCATATTAGGCCCAATGTTGCATATATATTTCCACAATTATTTGTCATCAAGGTTGCACCCCCACACAGTTAGCACACATAAGCGACTCATCTTGTGTACGCTTTTTATTTTCTACACTAAAATGGGGCTAAATTATCCAACACCACGACGATTTTTTTGACTGACTTATAATTTTAATATAAGTAGGCTACCAATAAAACTAATAATGTTCACTCATTTCTACGCGTCTTTTAAAAATACGTATGCACAGACACACACATGTGTATCTATGTATGTACAGTGTATATATATATATACATATATATATATATATAAGGAAGTGCCCCACTCACTGACTGACTGACTCATTCATTCATTCATCATCAACGCCCAGCCCAAACCACTGGACCTAGAAACGTGAAATTTTAAGGGAAGTTTCCCCTTGTGGCGTAGGCGCGCACTAAGAAAGGAAATTTTGAAATTCGGCTATTAAGGTGGTGAAAAGGGGTGAAATTTTTTTTTGCAAATCTTTGATATTTCTCGAACCCGACGGGCTATCGTCGTCTTATTCACTTCGATAGGTCGCAAATACAAATGTCTAGAAACAAATTTCAGGATTTTTCGAAATTTTTATATTAAGGAGGTGAAAAGCCGTTTAATTCGTGTACAGTAAATCCTCTCTTCCTCTTAAACTACCTGAGATATCGAAGTGATTTTTTCTTTAAAATGAAGCTTACGCAAATACCTAAAAAGTAATTTCAGGATTTTTCAAAATTCGTTTTTGAAAGCCGGTAAAAAAATAAAACAGTTTTTTTATTAATCAGTCGTATCACCTAAACCGTTAGAGATATCGAGGTGGCTTTTGTCTTATAATGAAACGTAAGTAAATACCTAAAAAGTAATTTAACGATTTTTGGAAATTCGTCCTTGAAAGCCTATAAAAAATATTACGTGTTTAAGAATAATCTTTCGTAAGACCTGAAATAGTTCAAAATTTGTTTCCTTTTTATTTCTAGCTTATAGTTAAACCTTTTTGGACTATAGCCTGTACACGCGAAATAACTCTCATGGCCTGTCTTGAATAATTTGTAGTTAAGTCTGTGGAGTTGCGGTTTTTTTTTGCGAACCCACCATAAATAAAACCTCTTTGGACTGTAGCCCGTACATACGAAAGTATTATTACGGCCTGCCTTTAAGTATTCACTCGGGTATTGTACAAAGTTTGTGGTGTGGGAGGGGTGGGGTTACGGGTTCGTATCCTGTGCAAGTCTTTGCGATGGGACATGACATTACATCATACGAGCATATTGCGGTCGCTCTTTTCACTGAGCTAAGACATTTATAGTTCACTGTTATTGAGTACGCTAGCTGTTAAATGCCTTCATCACATATTTTATCCAGAGTTACTGTTTGTATTACATAATTTCACGCAGGCAAAGCCGCGACCGGGTAGCTATTTTGTAGAGAAATAAAGATGAATTAAAAACAAAGATGTTCTGCAATTAAAGTACCCTCAGCGTAGTGAACTGGATAAAGCTGTTTGTATTTGTTGTTATAAAGATATACAGAGAATATAGTCTAGTAACACCATCAATTAATACGTTATTAAAATTTAGTTACTCTTTTCTATAGTACACGCGGGCGAAGCCGCAAAGGGACAGCTAGTGTGTGTGTGTATATATATGTGTATATATATATATATATATATATATATATATATATATATATATATATATATATATATATATATATATATATTAGTTAAATTTTTAAATTTAAAGTGAGGGTTTAAAGTGTCTGAATTTGAACTATAATATGATTTAAGGGTATTCAAGTAAGATAAAGTCTTATTTTATATTTATATGAAATAGAATTAGTTTTGTAGACGATACTTGTGAGTGAAGTTTCCTCTTACGAAAGAATTTTAGCTGGCGTAGTTAACTCATAACGGTGCGTCAAAGTCAAGATTTTCATGTTCTGCTGCCACGAAAATAGTGAAAACCAATTGACTTACGTACGTGAAATAATTCACAGTGAAGTAACATACTATGGTCAACGTAATGAAACATTTGAAAAATTCCCGCGAACTGTTTTTGTATTTTTAAATAATTGCTAAATTATTTCCTATACTTTCGCGATATTTTAAATTCAAAATATTACGTTGTGGTTTTTTTAATGTTTTATTGCATAGCTCATGGGATGTAAGTACACAGTGTGTTTTGTTTAAGTAGGTCAGTTGGTTTTCACTGTTTGCATGGCAGTGTAAGAAGTAAGTTTTGACTTTGAAATCCCGTTATGAGTAACTATGGCAGCTACAATTGTTTCGTAAGAGTAAAATGTACTCACACGTATCGTCTACAATACTAACAATATTTCATAAAAATATAAAATTATGAATTTATCGCACTTGAACACCTAAGTAGTTTTGTAAAAGAAGGAATAATCTCAACTCTGTGCAACGCATTTCAAGCTCAGGTAGGAAGGCTCAACGCGTCGCACACAACGTGAACGTCAGAGAAGGAACTATTGGTTCAGTCAGGAAAAGAGGAAGGATAAAACCATGACCTACCGTAAGGCGCGATTGAGTTAAGGTGAGCTCTGAACAGCGAGGTCTTAAGGTGGCCATCTGCCTAAAGCCGCCGAAGGGCGTGCAGCTTCAGCCGTTGCAGTTTTTATTCGAAAACTGTTCAGCTTGCGTAAGTGTGCTGTATGCTTAAGAATAGCATTTTTGAAAGTTACACTTGTGTATTACCATTTCAGCTCCTCTATATAGGCTGTGAAGTTTATTTTCGCTCTGTTGAAAAAACCAAAAATGCGTGTTTTTGTGTTTCCTTAGGACTGAAAATCTTGGAGCGGAAAATTTAAAAGATTTAGTCGTGTGTAATACCCTATGTCTCTAAGAGGGCGTGGTACATAATTCAACGCTAAAAGTATTAATCTATAAATGTAGGTTTCTTGAAGCCAACTTGCGAAAATTAAACAATAGCAATCTTAGACAATAGTTTTAGCCAACGTTTTAAACATAATCGTTTCCAGTGTTACGAACTTCTGAGGCACAATCTCTGACGCCGGAACCTCGTGCATTTATCTGTGGCGCAAGAGATTACGCGTAACGAATGAGTACTTTTGGATAAATATTTGCTCAGAAAAGTTGATAAATACCATTATCTAGGATTGTCATTGAGTATTTTATCCATATTGACTTCGAAAAAAGCGTAGAAATCAATTGATGTTTTCAGCGCTTATTTATCTATCACGCACTCTTAATATTACGTCATTCATAAAACAATAGGGTCACCACTAAATGTCTTATAGACGCGAGTTGTCGGCGAGAAGACTGGACGCCAGTTCTATGACCTACGCGTAGAGACTAGAGGAGTCATCAAGCGCGTGCTGTGTCCTCCTTATCGCTTCCGCACTTCTAAGCCTCGAACGCACAAAATGACCCAGGCTTTGGTGAGAAAACCCGCCGGCCGACGCCCAGCCTGTATGTAGTAAGGGACCGTCAAAACCTTATCCCTGCTTGATGTTATTGAAAACCGATATCAGGATGGCGGAACTGGAAACCACGACCCTCCGGATCGCCGTGGTGAGAGGCGAGTCCTCTGACCTCAACACCCCAGCGGCTTATCGTAGTTGTCACCCGTCCACCTGGCAACCCCGCATCCCAGCCTCCATTCAGGAGTGAAGATGAAGCAGTGTTGTCAGATGAAGATGTTACAATTCTGGTACCAAGCAAAATAAACAGGTATTCTTCATACTACTTGGAGCATCAGTTTGCAAACAAGTAACTGAAGGGAGAGTGTACACACGACTATGAATACTAATATAAATATATTTTACGGCTTTTTACTCATTTTTTCATTGATATAAATTACGATGATTTTTGACACCATGTTAAATAATGTCTATTCATATTCAAGCGCAGTTATTATTATTATTATTATTATTATTATTATTTTAACTTTAATCCATCTACTTTATACGTATTTCTAAATTACTGTTGAGTAATATAAACATTTAGAAAAGGTTTGATCATTCACAGAGATAGTTTATTTTGTCTGAAATAATATGCGATGAAACACAAAAATTTGTAACAAATTAGCTGTTGGTGTTTTCGTACGATCGAAAAAGAAAAAAAAGTAAAACAGCCAACGACTGAATAAATCCGGTCACGTGATCAATACTACCGAGTTGATTATATCTATAGGCGGTTAAGGATAAAGTGAGCACTTTTGAAACCTTGGTTTTTTAACTTTCTCAGAAAATTTACAATTTCCTGCCACTTTGTTACATAAACAAAACAACCCATGCTATAGGTCATTCGGGATACAGTGAGCACTAAAAATTTAACATTTGAAAAATATCACTAGACGTTACCACATATAATTCAACATTAACTACAGTTGCCTTACTGCTTGTATGGTTGGCAGCGAAATTACACAATATAGTTCCGCGTGTTTTCCCATTTAAACGCAACAATACAGAAACAAAATCAAACGAAACTGACATAATTGCATCTTATAAAATTAACAAACTTTTTTTTTTTTAATTAAACTGTAACGATTCATACCGACTGCACAATTTATCTTACACGCGCAAACATTAAGTGACGTGTCCAGAGAGGTTAGACATGTCCCGTCGTTAGCTGTTACGCGCGGAAGGATACGAATTGGCATTGGCTGGGATTTGAGTGCCCACTTTATCCCGAACCACCCTTAACAATTAGAAGGTATAGATTATACCGTACTGAAATGTTAACGTCTAATGTCACAACCAATAATAATGTTTAATGATTACTATAGCAAAGGTTGTCTTCAAAAGAGCTCATTTTATCACGAACGACCTACACTAGGACCGAGCGACTCGCATTCGGGAGGACCCGGATTTGATCCCCGGCTCCGACCATCCTGATTTCGGTTTCCCAAGGTTTCCCGAAATAGCTCCAGGCAAATGCTGGGATGGTTCATCAACAAAGGCCATCGCCGTCTCTCCTCTCACAGCTCCAGTCATTGTACAAAGTTGTGCGTCATGTCGCCGCCTCTAGTGACCTCGCTGTCGACGAGACGTATAGCCGACTCACTCACTCACCTACACTTGGTTCTCATAAGCACCTCTTGTAGATTGACAAGAGGAGGGAGCGGTCCACACAACCAGGTGAAAGTTGCCGGCTATAGGAGCTGTACGCGGCCAACCAGCTAGCCTGCTTGGCTGTCATGACCTCTGAGGCTGCCAGGTGAGCCCAGGTGGAGAACCAGTCTTCTGCCCCTCTCCCCTTCACCCTGCTGCCCTATCCCCAGCACGGCAACCCTCACACGACTCGGGTTCATATAACGGGACCGCCCTACCCTCTCAGGAGATGATGGAACTGCCACCTCCAACCCGTCCACCGGCTCACCGCGGCTACAACACTTTCCGGAAGTCGTAGTTCGTTTCCGCTTCCGTCCGCGACCGCCGCGCCGCGAGTCTGGTTTCGGCACTTCTCCAGCTGACACTGTCCTTTTCTTTTTTGCCGAAAACTGCGCGAAATTACACTGGGGTAGCCTTCTCTTACGGAACTAGTTCACATTTGCTCATTGTGTCAACGTACAAATAGAAAATACACTTCAAACGATGACAGAAGTTAAGTTAAAACAACACGTCAATTGAAAAAAAATCATTTCGGAGTCCCTCAAAATTGCTAAGAACATCTTTTTCAACCCATTATATCTTAAAAATTACTCACGGGATTCGTGTGAAACTTGTCTATAAACATACAATGGACTTTACTTAAAACTTTTCACCAGTAAAAATATGGGGTCAGCACTCAAGAGTCTGTCAGTCAAGTGATCTTCGCTACCACTGCACGTCAGTAGATGAGCCGGTCAACATCGCCCTTGGCGCCGTGCCTCACATACAGAGAAACACGGCCAGTAGGCGTGCGCCGTGTATAGAAAGCAAACGAATTTATTTATTACTTTAGATAATAAATTAATGAATGGCATTTGTAGCCAAAAAAGCACAATATGATTTCAAATTTCCGTGCAAGATAAAAAAAACCGGCAGCTGGCATCAGTCAAAGACGCGTAATTTTGTAACCTGAGGAAAAAATCGAGAGGTGACTATGATTTTAATAAAGGGGCCCCAATAGGCACAACTGTTCCTCTGTTTAAAATATTGTCTGAGAGATTTATTTCTATAAAGGATTTCTGACAAATTTCTGACAAACCTTCTATGTCAATTTTCAGCTTTTTTTAATGTTACTGCACGGAAAATTTGACGAAGTATGTTTGACATAGTGAACATAGTAAATAAAATTTCAACTAAATATGTTATATCAAGATTACAGCTGTGGTGGCGCTCCATACAAAATAGACAGTTTTTTCTCTTTCCTGTAGAATTAAAAAAATTAGACATAGAAGGTTTTCATTCTTCACCATCAATATATATTTTATTTTTCAGAAATTAAGAAATATTGCAGTATTAAATAATGTGAATACATATGAGTCCAACAAATTTAGTGGCATTTAAAAAAGAAAACCGTTTCATAATAGCTGCACGGCAATGCCTTATGAGGAAAAATTTTGCCGCGTGAATATGTATGTATGTATAACTGTACCAGAAATATACATTAATTATAACCGAGGCACAACTCTCCTGCAAACTTTCTCGTCCAAGTTGCTAAGTGTCACTTCGTGACCTTGAAAGTATATTTACGAGCTGCAACGAAGTGAAAATGTACAGACGTCAAGACTCAACAGCAAAGCATGTTGCACATGGTTAACAACAGAGCGCTAAGGAACTAGGCCTGCACGCCTCAGAGCATTGCCTTGTTTGTGAACACATTCCGTTACCGACTCGTATATTACAAAGGGGAACATTCTTTGATGGAAATACTGAAATAAAGCAATTCATTACCAAAATAGTGTTATCTAACTGTAGAAGTTTTTTTGTTTTCTTTTATTGAATACATCTTCCATTTATGTTTATGAAGGCCAACTTAAAAGAATGTGGAAGCGGTAGGCTTCTTACAAGGTTAAGGCTACGCAAATGGCTTTTTATTATTCTATTTTGAGTATGTGGTGTAATATTACTACACCATAGTAAAAAACAGTATGATGAAGTGACCAAAGCAATATACAGTAATACCAAACTGTATTTTTACTCTAATTATGCGGTTTTTTTAATGTAAATTAAAAGTTTTTATCACATAAAAAAAAAGATTATACTCATACTGAGTTCTGTTTAATCAAATAAGTATCTTGAAGTCACAGGAATGTTTTTAAGCAATTACATTTATATGAGACACTTGCTAAGTCTGCAATCGACGTTCAAATTTTGGGTTATTTTGGTCGATGCTCTATAGTAAAACTAAATAAGATACAGTAAGCCACATTAATTTTTTTTCCAACAAATATATTTCAAGACACTTCGAGTACTCCGAAAATTTATTTACAACTTTACCAATACTTATAATCTTAGGACCTTTTAACCGTTATAATTATAAAGATATAAATTAACTGTCGTAATCAGTCATATTTTACATTGTTCTTGAAAGTCATGAGGCAGTGCTATTTCTATTTTCCAGTTTAAACTATATGACGTGACGAAATATACCACTTCAACAACGTACGAGCGTAGCCTTCTTGAAGGCGTTTCGTGCATTTACGTCTCAGAAACGAAGGCGCGATAAGCGCTATGCTGACGCGTGCGCCTATTGTGCCATCCTTCCTACGCGCAAAGCGTCAAATGGGCGCGCAGTGTTTCCATTATACCTCTGGAACCATTGGACTTAAGCCTTTGCCCTATAATTTAGATTGTGGGAAGACTGTACCAAAGTAAGTTACTCAGAAAAACCATCGAATAGTTTCATAGCAATCTGAAGGTTGGTCACACCACCCGCATCCCACTAAGGCAATCCGGGCTCGATCTCCGGCGGGGTCGGTCCTCGGATTTTCACGTGGTAAATCGTACCTGATGATGCCGCTGGTAGGCGGGTTTTCTCTGGGATCTCCCATTTCCCCCGCCTCTTTATTCCGAGGCTACTCCATACTCACACAATGTCACCCCTCACCAACGCTAAAGACTTAGACATCTCTTGTTGTCCTCCGAGGCAAGTAGATTCCTACGGGCAAATGCAATAGACACTAATACTGGACAGCTCCATGCTAAGAACAAAGAGAAATGTGCGAAAAATAACGCAGTGGCATGAGGTGGAACTATTGAATCAATTAATATTATTACTTTTGTTACGAATGTTCTCTTTATATGTGTTTTGCGTTGTACTGTATGTGTTTTATTTATTTATGTTCGGCTGTAGAAACAAAAATGGTTATTCGTTGAGAAAATAAATGTTATCTGTACGTTGTTACGTTGGCAGCGTATATCTTTGTAGTCTGCTGATCTGTTGGCTTGAGGTGGAAACACAATCAGTATTCTCATAGAATTTCACAAGCTATCCAGCATTGGTTTAAAGTGTATTTGCTACGGGCGTCCAGTATAAAGTTTGCACTTCGCAGTATGGCCTGCGTATACCCTACCCATGCGGCATTTATTTTATAGTAATCTGAACAAGAGGTTTTGTGATAATTATAGTGACATATAGAGGCAGTTTTTGCCATTTTTAAGGCTTGGAAATAGTATTTTTGTATGCGTGATATTTTGAAAGTAGTTGGACGTTCTTCTCTGAAACGTGTTTCATTCCGTAACTGGTGCATTGAAAAAGGTATAATCATCCCGAAAGTAAAGGTGCATTTCCCCACAATAAATGAAAAAGGAATCCCTTACTTGGCCTAAGAGATCGTCGACCAAAACACAGATAGCCAATTTATGTACAAGTCTGAACTGAGTAAATGCTTTCCAATGACTCCATTTTGAAGTTATGTCCACGTACGTGCACGCCGGATTGCAGCTCTCGTTTCTTTGTCCGTCTCACTGTAATCGGAGTTTCATTTAACAGCAATAATTATCCCACACAAATTTGGCATTTAGAACAATGGGTCTAGGATAATAATTAAAGGAATTCTGGTCAGTGACTAACATCGAGGTTACCAACGCTGGTGATGGGTAATGAGCAGAGACACGATTTTATGGCGAAAATATTTTTGCAACATTTGGTTTCAATGGTTTGTGTGCACATTTGTAACTCTGCTAATCGTCTGTTATTGGATGATTTTACTCTCACTTGCCTTGGAAAATTACTGACGTACGAAATCACAATAATCTTACTCTGATTGGTGCAGTCAAATGAGAGACGTGTCTGAACAAAGACACGCTGCCAATAACCATAAAGCACTGCTGCCGATGTGCACGTAAGACACTGAAACAAAGTGGGGCAAAATTCTTTTCGCGGTCAAGTCGTGCACTAGTAATGAAACGAGTATGGAGCAGCGCTGGAATGAAGGGGCGAGGAAAATGTGAGATTCCCGAGTAAACCCGACGGCCAACGGCATTGACCGGCACGATTCCCACATGCGGAAATTTGGATTGAATCCGTGGAGGATATTTATTTTCTATTTGAAAATAATAATGGGGAAAATCCTAAATATGTCAATCTCGATAGTAGCGATGTAATACACTATTTAAGTTATAGTTATTTGCATAACTGTTGATCATATTAGCATTAATAAGATATCAAAGAAACATTTTTTCCAAATATCATAAAAGCTTTCAAAGTCGTGTATCAAAACTTAATAACGCAAAAAAATTATTTATACATAATTAACATTAAAAGTGCAATAGTAGGCATATTCTTCTTACAATATTGGTGTCAGTCTACAATGCAACTCAGTAGAATTTACCTCTAAAAGTCGAAAAGTGCAATCAATCTCTGCGAAAAAATTCTGGCAAAGTATCAAATAATAAATAAAAAATATATGTTGATATGTTTCGAATCGTAGAGTTCTTCAGACTGTGTTCACACTTTTTACTACAAATTTTTGTATAAACTGAATTATTCAATGTTTCATGAACCATTAGTCTCATGAGTCACAGCCTCACAAGCTATAGTAAGTGTACAGTACAGGTGATGTTTCTGGGTCAAACTGTCATTGTTCCTGGCGATGTTTTCGTGTCGTCACATAGTTAAATTGTCAATGATTGTTATGTTCTGGGAGGGAACTAAGCCTCCGATAGTAAAAATTAATACCGACAGTATCGATCTATGACCTCAGTAAAGAGGTATAACAGAGAAGGGGTTATACGAAGAGTAACAATGAAGAGGAACAACTAAAGGCGCACAATCAAAAACCGAGCGAGTACCTGTCATGTTGGAGATGAGCTGATTTTACGCATGTGCTCAGAAAGTATATCATAATAAACTGTCAAACGTAATTCAGTAAGAAAACCTAGAACGAGAGGCCATGGTTGGTTGGCGTAATGGCTAGAGCAGTCGTCTCCCAGCACAGCAATACGGGTTCGATTACCGTTGGCAGGAGGACTTTCTCGGGGTACTCCCGTTTCCACGTACTTCGCATTCCGTCGCCGCTCATTTGTAGGTCTTCATTTCACGTTACCTTTCGGGGCAATAGCTATAGGCACATGCCTACGGGCGCCCAATCAGAAATGGTGTTCAATACTTTGCTCTCGAGCACCATCCCCACAAAAAACGCTGTTTGTTTGTTATTACGAACAATGTTGTGAATTCCTAAATAATTTCCAAGCCTAAACTAAATAAAAAAGGTTATTTAACGGTGTATAAATTACAGTTACTATAATTATTACACCATAATATTTGCAATGACATCAGTCTTGAGATTCATTATTATCAGGCGCATTTCATTACTGAACCTGTTTTAAAATGTTAGTGATGTTCATATATCACTAGACATCAATTAGTTTCTAACGTTCGCCAGAGGCATTACATGAACGTAACCTACGGATGAATTTTTAAGTAGACGGCATTGCCTGCACATTCATGACGTCACAGCTCATGGATACGGTGCCAGGTTGAAGTGAGATTCTGTTCAGCACTTAAAATCATTAAGGTCTTTAGCGCTGGTGAGGGGTGTGACACGATGTGAGTATGGAGCAGCGTCGGAATAAATGGCGGGGGAAACGGGAGATCCCCGAGAAAACCCGCCGATCAGCGGCATCGTCCGGCACGTGTGGAAATCCGGGGAGCGATCCCACCGGGAAACAAACCCCGGATCGCCTTGGTGGGAGGTTGTCAGGTCGGGGGAGAGTCTACAAACCGACATATAAGACAAACAAGAAAGGGGAAGGAAAGCAGCAATGACCTATAAATTGACGTCACCCTAGCATTCGCCTGGAGCGTTCTCGGGGAAACCTCTGGAACCCAAAATCAGGTAGACAAGATAATAGAACACGCGTGCTCAAGCGATCTTGTTCGAGTCTTCCTGTTAGGAGAGAAAGACATCTTCCTGCGTATGTGATACGTTTTACAGAAACGTTTTTGGTTACCATTTCCCCAAATATTATTTTTACATTACTTGTTAAATAATATACTTAGAATATTAAAATAATGTTCATAATAAATTAACACTTCGATGTCATGTTTACAATACACGATAAATAATACATGCTATACTTGTAAGATCAAATACTATATTATTTTGTACATTCCAAGGCAATGTATTGACAGAAAAAAATTAATTACCTTCGCAAATAGTTACCGAAGAAATACAATCTTGGCTTTTGGCCTTTAAGTCGAAACATGTATTTTTCTTCTTTGACGATATTTCAGCAGTCGAGGCAGCTAGCTGCCGTCCTTGAAGTTGCTGGGCAGCCGTGGACACAAATACACAGGACTGTAGTCCGTTGCATTACATTTGGAGGATGTCTTTTTTTATATAGAAAGACGCTTACAAACCCTTGCAAGTGTACAATCATTTTTCCGTTTATATATTTTTTAAGATATAAAGATATTGTATTAATTCTTAAGAAAGTTTTTAAGTCAGTCAAAATCGCGTACTTATTCGGATGACCGAGTTTAGGAAGCAAGGCACATTTGATAACATTCAGCTAATGATTTGAGACGTATTGACAAACGATGGTAACATTGCAGTCCCAATAAATAGCCGTGTTTATAATTAGTGTAGTTTCATACTTGCGAGATATTATAGGTTCGATTTATTTAACAGCTTGTGTTAAATTATACTATGTAATAAGATCTTAACTTGTTCAATATTTTTTTTTTTTTTTCATACTGCTATACGGATTCATTTTGTCACTCATTTTCACGAATGCCGGTTTAATTACCAGCTTTACATTGTAATGTACAGACAAACACTTTGTATTTTTTTTACAAGACTAACGTCTGTTAAGCCTTAAAGAGTTTCTTTTTAGTGTGTGCCAGAGGTGGAATATTACTAAAGTAGATTAATTGCCTAAGGCTTCTCGCAGAGTTTCATTTAACCTAACCTTGTATTTGCAGGAAGTTCTCTCGACAGGAAATAACCTCGCATACACCATGTTATTAAACCCCAGCTATTTTCAGCACGAACTCTCAATTTCATTTGACAACAGGCTCGGTCCGACCGCTTAGCTGTGACGTGCACTGACCGCCTCATTTGCGGGGAAAACATGTTCACTTTTTACGGGTCGCATGTTTCAGGTGCAGTGTAGTTAAGTATGTGTAATTTGCCCCGCGCTCTCCGGGGGGCGTGAAAGTAAGTGCACTGGTTCAATGTAAAAGGTAAGACGAGTGCAAGAGTTGAAAGTCTGGCTGGTCACTGGCGCCGGGAGAATTACGCATTTTTTTTCTGGACTTTGGTGTTAAGAAATAAAACAACTCAGTGAACATTAAGGTAGCCGCCTAATTCAACGTATTTTGCTTGTTATAGACCTATACATTTTGAAGCGGTAAGGACGACACAGTACGAGTATCACGCCTCCCCCTAACTTCTAGGCGTAAGTCACTGAACTCGCCGATAACTCGTCTCTATGAGACAATTTGTGGCGACCCTATCATTTAATGACGTAATATATAATGGAAATGTGTATTGTAAACGACTCTCCCTTACGAAATATTCTGCGCCAAGATTTTAATATCTAAAAAGGAGCACAAAACCACTCATTTTGCCAATTTCGCGACCGTAAAAATTAAATTTGAATTACACGGAAGACCTGAAAAGAGGAAACACGTGTGTAACGTTCTTGGAATGTTATTCCTAAACAGCATTAGTTACGTACTCTGAGCAGTTTGATAGTAATCTTATAACTAGAGACCTGAAAAATTCGCGGGTTCACTAACCGGTAGGCTAGTCTACAATAATATATGTTAACTCAAGCAGACAACAGCTGTTCATTGACTGCTCGCTGACACTGTGAAATGTGCCTGCATCTAGTTACATGGTTATTATTGGCTCAGCTACTTACACGAGATGTCAAATAAGTCAAGGACTAATTGTGAAAGTGACACGAACTTGAAGAGGCAGTATCAGTGGTTTCAGGCGCATGTATGCAACCCGCATTAACACCATTTAAATCAAGGATAATTTTAGGTTCGCTATAGTATTAAGAGTATTGGGTACACATATCAACATAATCTTCGCGTTTTATAAGATACCGAGTCGTTCTTATTTTCGCTGTGTTTGCCGAAGTTAAGTTTAAGCAATGGTTCCTACGAATTTTACAAAATATTTTCTTTTTTATCATGTTCAAAATGTAACCGTTTGTTATACTTGACTTCGGCAAACGAAGCGAAAAAAAGAACGGTTGTGTCTTTGATATATCGCAAAGAAAACGTTAGGTATGTGTAATACTCTCATTGCTATAGCGAACCTAAAATTAGCCTTGATTTATAAGGGTTAATGCGGGTTGCATACATGCGCCTGAAACCACTGATACGGCATCTCAAGAGTTGATGGAATTCTCGCTTGTGCCTAAAATAAAACGCGAATTTGTCCGGTTTCTACTTATAACGGCTGAAACTCCGCACATTGCTCAGCAGCCTGGGCAGATAGCAACCTAAGTGTGCTGTCTTGCTAGATCGCCACGCGCTGTGCAGGACGTAGAAAAAAAAACTTACAAATTAGACTCCTCGTATCTTCAAAGCGTTTTGGTTATGGATTATGTCAAAGAACCGCTACACCCCAACAAAAAAATTTCAATTTTCCAGTTGACTTATAATTATCTGTACTCTGGGAGCGTGAACTTACGTTTCGGCATACAACAATTTTAATCACCATATTTATATTTTTTTTTGTACTAGATATTTTTTTCCTTATTTTTTAGACACAAAATGTGACTAAATGTGGCTCTGAAGAAATTTTATTATCTCGGATAGTTTTCGCATAATGGCTTGTTCAAGTAAAAATTTGCATTATTCGTTTTAAGGACTACACTAAAACCAACAGACATACCATGCTGAAAAAATTCACAGCGGATAAATAAGTCGCAGGCTACAACTTCACGTACATAAAAACAAAGAATATTTACATTTGTGTTTAAATAAAAATTATAAAATTAAAAATTAAAATAGGGATAAATTCAATATATTTTTTTAAAAAATACAAAACATTTTAATTTGTGGTTTAACGTAGCTGAATTTGTAGACTACAACGCCGTTATTTATTCACTGTGAATTTTTTAAGTTTGGTAAGTGAGTTGGTTTTAGTGTCGTCCTTACAACGGAAACACGCAAATTTTGGATTCAACGAGCCATTACGCAAAAACTATGCGAGATATAAACATTCATAAGAGAAAAATATAGTCACGTTTTGTGTCTGAAACAAGAAAAAAATAACTGGTACAAATATAAAAATAAAAGCATGGTAATGAAAATTGCTGTAGACCGCGCCCTTACGGCGGCCGCCTGGATGGCGCTCGCACTGCGTGCAGCGTCTTCATAGTTACGTTTTTTTCTCAGAGACCGGTAAACCTGTATAAACAATTCTTATCTACGAAAAGAAAACACACTTCAAACTAGTTGTGAATATGACTTTCAAGAAACCATGCATATTAAAAGCATTATTTTAAAGCCCTCAAACTTGGCTAAAATCGGCTTTTTCACGCGGTTGTTTGTCAAGATATATATGAAACGGATTTGTTCGCATTTGAGGTCTACAAGTACATAGGACTTTGCTACAGTGACGCATTCAATAAAATGATATGATCTTTGTAAAAACAGTAAAAACGTTACGGCGGAAACACTGCGCGCGCGTTTACGACTTTGGCCGTAGAGGCGATATCACTATACGTGTGCCGGCCGACGTCGCTCGTAGCGCCACATCGATTTGCACCTCACACACACAAACATACCCGTTACCAGGCGACCGCCTTAAGGGTACCGTCTACCTACGCTATAGAGGCTCAAAAGCAATGGAGCTGTAAGGGCTGATTTTGAAATGCGTATCAAATGCCGCATTGCCATAACGAGCCAAGCATGATTTCCGCCGATCCATTTTCATAAAGGTACTTTAGGCGGTGACCATACAATTTTATTGGTAGAAAGTCTGTAGGGAACTTCAGTGCACGCTTCTATCTGAGTTTCACATGCATCCGGCCAGTACGTTTTGAAGTACAGCAGTCTGAACAGGCCGTTTTTAGTTATGCTGGAGGGCTTATAAACAGTGATTATAATGTGTATGGTGTGTTAACAGCGACGTTCCACCCTTGTCCTAAGTGTGTTTCTTTTCGTACATAAGTACATTGGGTATATGTGGAATAGTTTGGAGCAGGCGTCAGCGAGATGCGCGTGTTTCTTTTTCGACGAAACTACTTACCGTGCATTACGTTGTCATATTGACGGAGTCAACTGAAGTTCGACAAAATGATTACAAATACGATTATCGGGCTTCTCAAGATGTCTAAAATCTGCTTTTTTTTTATATAGACTGCCTTATTAATGTGAGTGAGTGAGAGATTTTGGTCAGCGCTTAGCAGCGAAGTCTTCAGCGCTGGTGAGGGGTGACATGAGGTGAGTATGGAGCAGCGCCGGAATGAAATGGTGGGGGAAACGGGAGATCACAGAGAAAACACGCTGACCAACGGCATCGACCGGCACGATTCCAACATGCGAAAATCCGGGGACAGTCCCCGCCAGGAATCAAACCCGGATCGCCTTGGTGGGAGGCGGATGGTCTGACCATTCGGCCACCGCGGCCCTACTGCTTTATTAAAAAAATCTTATTATTAATAATAAAACGCTGACTCACGCGTTGGATTGTTCTACAATACTTCCCAAAAATAAAATGACATGGCCAGCCGTTGAAGTCCAATATTAGTGGCAAAACTCTGCACGTCAGTTTATAGGCTTGCGCATAGAGGCGATATCGTATTACAAAAGCCGATCAGCGGCACCCTTGGTGTTCCGTCGATTTTTCTTACTTCACATACAGTCTGTGTCGAGTTCCGTATTTTGACAGTTCACTTCTGAGAAACGTGTCTGTACACAGGTTTGCGGAGAAAGTGCTTTTCCAGGAAGTCAGGCAGGTACAAAGCTCCAAACAATGGAACTTTCGGACACATTTCTCAGAAGAGAAATGTCAAAATATGGACAAGTTACATGAAACAGACTTTACAAACACTGCCTATCTAGGTAGTCACCTCAAATGGGCATATTCAGAAACAACTTTACATGTAATTTTTTTACAGTAACTTAAGAGTTGCCTTTAAGCAAGCATCATTACTTTAACTTTGTTTACCGGTAATAAAAATACAACACTGCCTAATGCCATAATCCCTTATTTATAGGATGTTTACTATGATTTTTTTAAACCTAAATATGAGCAAAAATAGCTAAACTGTCTGATAATTTTGGCTAAAATAATAGTTACTTCTATGTAATATAAGTTTTTTGAGATAGATAATTACACGGTTTAGGCTAATTAGTTAAAGAAAATTTAGTTAATTTAATTATATAGCTAAAAGCACTGTGTATTTAGTATTGAAGAAAAGTATTTAACGTAGAAATTTTTTTTGACAAAACCTGGAATACAGTTTTGCGAAATCTGCACTAGTTTAGGTTAAAAAATTACTACCGCGGCAACAGTCGAAGTAAGGGATTATGTCCTTAAAGTAAAATGTAAGACAGTCACCGACGTGAAGATAACGCAACCTGCTGATCGGAACGTAGTACTTTAATCATTCAATAATAATAAAATAACTTTGCCGGGTTATGCGTGCGCCCGCGAAGGTGTTTGTTAATAATATTGTACTTTGGGGAAGAAAACAGGGTACAGAGGCATAACAGAGTACCCACAAAATCTTATGAAACGATTTTTTTTTAAATGTTTAAAAAAGTCATTAATGACTCTTAACATAGTTTTGTATCATTTAACACTTTTTAATTTCTTTTCCGTTTCAGAAATATTATCGCATTAAATTAAATGAAGTCGCAGGCACCAGATAGTTAACAAATATTCTGCAGATACTCATATAAATCAATTTCGTATGGTGAGGGCATCCCTCCAGATTTGAGAGACTTCTGAACTGCGTGTCCGTAGACTTTTAACGAACCTAAGGATGACATGGAAAAAGCGAGACGGAGTAGAACCGACAGTATGTGAAGGTCGAGGGATACGGGAATGCCTCGAGAAAACCCGCCGGATAACGGCAACGTTTAACACAAAACCTAGATTCTAAAAATCTGGGCTCGACCCCACCAGGAATCGAACCCGTGCAGACACTCAGTGAATGTACTACTTATTGGACGTGTTATCCCACCGCAGAGTACAGTAATAAGTACCACCAAGTCCAGTGGGAAAACGACTGACTTGGCAACACTGCTCAACTACTGTTGCTACACCAGTGCGGCGTCGAGTGACATTTCAGCCCCGGCCTTCAGACGAGAGCATTACCCGCATCTCCCGAGCAAGGCCAGTCACTGCATAAGAAATACTTTCCTTTTTTTTCTAGTCCTCACAGTCTCGCTGAAATCAGCTAGCTCTCTAGTGATAGTAAACACTCCATTACAGAGCTTATCGCCTAATTGAACCAACAAAAAACGTCGGGGCACACCATCATTGTTTCTCGCACGTTGTGTCACGTTGCGCCATCCACGATTGAAGTTCAGGACTCGTCTGACCGTACCGGACGCCATTCACATAGTGGTTTTTTTAAATTTGGCTTCTCTACGCTTTGTCGACGTCGAAGTCATTATAGAGAGTTACACAAAATGTTATACAATGACAGGGACTGGGAGAGGAATCGACCGTAACCTATGTTAAGAAACCAAAGGAACCGAAATCAGGACGACAAAACCCGGGATTTGAACCCGGATCGCCTACAAGGGAGACCATTGTGACGCGGCCCCCAAAGTATGAGTCAACAGCTGTTACATTTCAGAAATAAAATAAGGACTTGGTACACTATGACATCAAGGACACCATTTAACTTGCATTACCACTCCTAACGGAACCTCCGCCAGAATGTGGGATCCAGGGTTGTTAGGCAGCAGACGAATAATTACAGTACCTACTGCTAATTTGTGACGGATACTGTATTCAAATTGTATACATTACGCCGAGTTAATTTTTCAACTAATAAAATTTATTTTATGAATTTTAGAGTTTTGGCAAAAATAATGCCTGAAACAATTATTTTTCTATTTTGGGGACTTACGCATAGTAAAAACAACTTTATGGTAGCAAGAGAAATTCACGCCAAAAGAGGGTGTCAAAATATACTGAGTGGCATTTCTGATATACATCGTTTCAGGGTTAGTTTGGCATTTTTAAATAATTTGTGCAAAAAAAATTAACATATTTTCATCAATTTTAAAAAGTCGAAAAACATTTCACTGGTATTTTTACGTCATGTAAATTTGTTTAGATGTGAACCGACGTATTGACGCGAGTTAGATTTTCTTATGTGTATAATATAATATAATGTAATACATCGTAACATAATACATCGTAACCTTATATAACATTACATAATACATATGGAAATTCAAGTAACAAAAGAATGAACTTCATGAGTGGTTTTTAAACAAGATCAAACATACTTTTCATGATTCAACATGCCATTTTACAACTCTTATACTAATGGGTACAACAATTAGTATTCTCTTCGCTGGTCTGAGAAACAGTAATTAAGCACTCTCCCGAAGGTTGAAAAAGTAATAAAATGTTGCTATAGGGTACTTTTTTTTTTAAGCAGAAGCTGGCAAGAAACCGGTCTGGATGCGGTAATCTAGTAGAAGGATCTCAAGTGATACTCTCTGAAGGGTCATCCGCCACTCTGGTGAGCTATTAACGGCTGTAATTATCCGGGCAATCGTTCATTAGAGCATTCCCGCCGACTCGTCTTATGTCGCGCACTTCCTCTGCTGGCGTGTTCTTTCCGCGCTCGTGGCACTAAGAGAGCTCTCGGGAACTTGACGCTACCTTGCGACTCGAGTGTCTCTCCCCTCCCAGCCTGATTACCGCTGGGTGAACCAACCAGCTATATATAGCCAAACACCTTTATCGCTACAACTACGAAGTTTATTTCTTGAAGGTGCTGTTGTATAGGTGTTCATTTGTTTAGTGGATTTGTCGGAATTTACGAAGAGTTACGTTTTATTACTAGTATCACAAATGGTCCAGTATTTCTGTTAATACTCCTGTTGGGCGGTAGAAAAAATTCTCGTATTATGTCATTCCTTTGTGGCAGTGTGTAAATCACTGCCTGCGTTTTTTTTAGTATGTCTATCCTTCTATCTTTGGCCTGTATTTTCGCATTCGATAACACTTCATAACAAGGAAACACATTTTCGCCTTTATCGTGAATTTTTTGCACTTACTCGTTACGAGACAACTACACTAAAAATAATTATACAAGCACAATAGCGCATAGGAAGGAATCGAATATATCTCTCGTCACAATTTCTTGGGTCTGATGTGGGAGATACTTCTACCGCCACTATAGGATATTTAAGTGATTGCATTGGGAGGTTCTTGTAATTGTGCTTTGAAACTTAACGATCCATTATCAGTATTGCCCTGTTCCTTTGACTTCTGGGGTTCGTTTTATAGCTCTTGGCCACAGCCCAAGGTTGTTACGTGAAATGTGCTAGTGCTTCAAGGCAATCGCAACTGTAGCTTTTTTTTAAACGCAGTAGGCATGCTCTGTGCTCTGTAATGTTAAAATACGTTCAGACAGTACTCAAATAGGAACTCGTGTGTTAGTACTGACGATGGAAAATTGTAAATACTAACGATGAAAAACTATACACTCTGCATTTAACTCCACATAAGAATTTAATTGTGTTAGCAAAATTTGTTTGGTCACTGAATGTGGATCTAATTTTTATGCCAAGACATTATTACATAATCAGAAGCAATGTGAATCGTGACGAAAATACTTAAAAATACAGTTATTAAAAAATCCCTTTACAGCTCCACATAGAAAGGTGATATACACTAAAGCTTTTTCAATTATAGCGCAGGCCTATACATTACTGTGAAAACTATCGCGCATAATTTGACTTTAAAATAATATTTCCTCGGTTGGAATAATCGTTAAGCTTACTGGTTATTCTTTTCTTGTTCGTTGAATTAAAACATACCACCTAAATAAAACGTTATGTTTCATGCAAAAATCAGGAAATATTTCTACCAGTTAAGCACATTTTACACAGCGTCATAACATTGAGTAATATGTAGTCCTTCAAGATGATAACTGTCTGAGAATACACCGCACATAAATATTTTATAAAATAACTCCCTGTTAAATCAGTAAGAAATTACATCACTGTTGAGCTCATAAAAAGCAGTCGACGTGGAAGTTATTTATCGTGGCTCGGGACGTGATTTGGTTCAACTTTTCGGCAGTAGCTCCGAAAAGGTTGGTCATAACTGTTCTAAACACTTTGATTGTTACTAAGGTTGCTCGGTTTATATTGGAAAGTGGCAGGAAACTATAAATTAACTGAAAGAAAACAGTAACTAGGGATTCAAAAGTCCTCAGTTTAACGCGAACCGCCTAAACCTTGTGCATGGACGGCGTTGAAATGTGTCGCGCCAAATATTTTGTTATGCGAAACTGCTTAAATTAATCATATTATTACGTTTACCTATTAAAATAACGCACATTCGAAACTACGCTTCTTTAATTTTAAAAATTTCAGCACGCTTGCTAAATATAGCTTTTTATAGACAGCTGTACCTCCGAAAATATCACCTGAATTCTTAAAGTAAAAAACAAAATATGTGCACTGATCTTCACTTCACGCTATCCAGAAATAAGACTTTAGGATCACCACTTACAGTTCCTTAGGAAAAAGACTACGATGAAAACCTTGCACGCCAGTTTGGCGCCGTGTGAATAGAGGCGATACGCTTCCCATCGAGCGTGGCACTCTGGTTCTTATCGCTCAGCTGTTTCCAAGTGTCTAACGCGGACATTTGAAACCGATACATACTCCTCTTAAGGCATTAGGGTTACCGTATTTGCACTGTATACAAATTGAACATGCGACAGAGGCACTTTACGAGACAAGGTGAAATCCGAATGATTTAAATTCTGGCGTGTGGTAGTACTTACCTCATACTTTTAAAGGAAACAGTGCAAGTAAGCTCAAAGGCTTCATGGCTATTGGCCCAATGAATAATAATACAAAAAAAATAGGGATGTGCCTGTACCTTGTGCATTGCCGTGTCAACCACTTCAAATATAAATGCTCGAAAAGGAAGCGATTGCAAAACAATGTCGGCAGTGTGATGTCACGTGCGCCAACTTTACTAGGCCCGCACCATTAAAGTCTCGTTCACACGTCCGCAGTGTATGCACATCCAGACCATCTAGAAACCTTACAGACAATCGGAAGGCTTGATATTTTCCGGACGAGCCGCAAGAAAAAAGGTGAACTCATCCCGAATCAATTTTATCGCCATATACGATACGACAAATATGCGCACTGAATAATGGGTATACTGAAAATTCTAGACTTTCTATACGAGCATTGGACGTGTGAGGCGCCACCTACCTGCGAGTTAGAGGCTCAGAAGCGACCGAGCTTTAAGGCCGGAATTACGATGACTTCATGTCCACTTTACTTTGACTTCCACAGAAGCGGGAAACACCTTGACAAACGCACTTGAACGAGACCTATCACGATCGTGTCGCTTTATATTTACGTTCACTTTCATGTAACGAAAAGCTTGTCAATGTCAATCTTTTAAGTTAAATTGATACGTGGAGTTATACCACGTTGTCGTTACCGTTTGAGCCAATCAAATTTCGGAGTAATTAATGTCTTTTGCTATATCATGTTGCCTTTGACTATTAATTTCAAGGCTCTGTCACGACGTTTGTCATTGCCTGCTTGCAGCTTACGTGAAGGATCGTAATATGGCATCTCAATTGATTACGTATTACGTAGACGTGAAAATGATAAGTGTGTAAGTGATACGTGAACGTAAAGTCATCGTAATCCCGGCCTAAGGGAGATCACGTGAAATGCCACATAGCATCAACGAGCCAAGCGCGGCTCTGGCAAGCAAGATTTCTGTCAATACATTTTTGCTACTGGACTAGAAGCGGAGACTACACAATTTTACTGGTGGAAAGTTTCTAGCATGCACGTTTCTATGCGAGCTACACATACATCCAGTTCGTACATTTTGAAGAACGGCAGTCTGACAGGATCGTTTTTAGCTATGTTGTAGGGTTTCTAAACTGTGTTTTAATGAGCGCGGTGTCATGAACACTGACATTCCGTTCTCGTCTGAAGTGTGTTCCCTTTTGAAAAACTGGTAATATGGGCACATGACGAATAGTTCTGTAAAGAAGAACGTATTTCCCCGCACATTATAACGAATTTGAAGCGCATGGTACGCGGCCACGGTCTTTCATTTATTCCAAACAATTGCAAATAACTGGAATATTCTTTTAACCAAATGCTTTGAAACAATTTGAAACTCTTTACAGCCATACGATACACAATTTTGCCACAGCGTTTTTAAATTAATGTACCGTTTGCAAGCAAAACAATTATTTTGCTTCATTTTGGCGTACTTTGACCACAAAATATGTGATATTTCAGGGGCAAATTCTAAAAATCCGTTTGGTGTGTTACAATAGAAAAATTACGATACAAACGATAATATATACGTCTTAAAACTGTGAGAATGAATTTTTAATGTGTATATTAATTTGAGTTTTAAAAAATATTTTCGAAAACCACTGCAAAACTAAAGAGCGAGGCTTCAGTTCAGCGCCGTCTGGTCCAGAAGGTAGTGGCCAGTGTCGCAATGCACACCGTTGTGTGGTGGGCGGCCCTCTACCTCCTGCAATACGTGGCTGCAAGCGACCATATACATACACGTGGGGGCGCGACCTCGTAACGTGACCAGCCCGACCAGAGCAGCGCAATGTGTCAGTTGAGTGGCGTTCAGTTACATACTCTGTGACCAGCCCATGAAACTCGAATACGACAAACGACTCCTCGCCGAAGAATGCTGAAGTTGAGGGCATCCATAGTTAATATTTCAGCATGGAAAAATAAATACTTTAATGAACTAATAAAGCACTAATTTTATATATGTAGGGTACACATTATACAGTTGGTAATTTGACCAACACTAAACATCCAATATAATCATTCCTCCTATCGACATACAAGACATCGCAACAAAAATTGGACAGTGTCTATTTCGTGATTTCGTTTAGAGGTCCACCTTGCATGAGAAATTATTGTGATGAGATTTAGTTTGACATCGCACGAATTTTGGATGTATCTTCCGTTGTTAAAAACGCTCCTCTCTCTCTTTCTCTCTCTTTCTCTCTCTCTCTCTCTCTCTCTTCCTGTTGACAATCAGTTTAGTTTTTGTCCGTTTAGGTAATGTTTATTTAGTTTAAGTTAGTTAAGATCATACCACTACTCAGCTGAAGAAAATAACAGATTCGAGAGTTACAAAATAATTGTCAGACAAGCTAATGAACCTTGTTTCCATTCCAACCACGAGACACGAATAAAACTCTTTTCAACTGCCTCCATTTAACAAATCAATTTACAAATAATTATTTTACTAACCTTGCTAGCAAATTTGAAATGGCCTACCGGGAATTTGAAAAACACTTTCTCTTAACTGGTTCAGGCAAAAAAATTTAAATAACTTATTTTTATGAACCAGCTAAAGTAGGCCATAGAAATTTATGTTGAACTGTGTTTGTTAAAAAGTATATAAAGTGTATATATTCCAGTACTTTAGTTCACTTTATCCTATGTATTCGTGTGTGTACGTATGTGTAACTGTGATGTTTATTTAATAATTGTTTTTATGTATAAGCATGTAGTAATTGTAAACCAGCTTATGACTGAATTTGGACGCGAATAAATTAATAAGAATAAAATAAAATTAATCTATATATGTGTGTGTGCTGAATTTAAAGACGGTTTTATTATGTTATGCAACTACATTACAAACTATTCACGGCAACGTGAGCACTTTTGAAATCATGGTCGTTACTTTCATTTCTTCCAATTCGTGTATTTCCTCAATTTGTTGATTTAAACACAACATAGCGTAAGAAGCCTACTGAACACCGCATAAATATTTCGAATAGTATACGCCAAAAACAACAATAACGTATTTTATATGATTATTGATCAGATGTATTTATAAGTGTTTAATTTACCATGAACATACCTTATAAATACTAATATGAGCAATATGGCTACGCCACTCGTCGCGCCTGCATGTAACAAAATGGCTCATAGGTCATAGTACGAGTCTTCTTTTCGGTACTAGTGTTACTGCTTGATTACATTTCATTTTACTGCATTTAAATGCAGGGTTCAACCTTAGATTTCTCTTGCACAGGGCAAAATTGTGGTTTCAGACGCCCGCCTGCTTTTTCACGTCGCTAACGCCGACCGGCCAGTAAAATAAACTAATTTGCATGGTTTCTTTTGCATCCATAATTGCAGCATTAAAACAATATTATTAATAGGCAAAAGCCAAATATTAGTAGATACTCTATAAATAGCTTATTTAGGCTATACAAGTTGGCTTAATTTCGTAGTTTTAGACGACCATTCGGCACACGGTGCTGCTCCCTCCCCACCCCCCACCCCTTTTAATTTTTCCTTTCAACGTCCACGTCCTTTAGATCCGAACCTGTTTACATGAGTTCAATATACGTAGGGCTAGGAATGTTTCGCGAATTCAACTACCAACATGCTAGAATAAATTATCATGTGTATACCGAAGCCCTACCATTAGTCCATTACCTACTACTCATTCAGACAGCAGGCTATGAACGAATAGACTGGGCTTGAGTATGTATAAGAAATTGGATTCTAGCATGCAGGTTATTGAACTTGCGAATTTTTCCTAGCCCTAAATATACGTAGACTAGTTTGCATTGTGAAATATTTGAGAGGCAGCTCTGAATTCGACTGACAGCGGTTAGTTATTCAGCTAGTCACAACATGCGTTGGACTCGCAATAGGGAGAACCAAGGTTACATTCATGGCTCCTGCCAACCTGATTTCGATTTTCCATAGCTTCTCGAAATCTCCCCAGGCGAATGCCAAGGGTGGTTCCTTAAGGGCGTTGGACCCGTAAAATTTAATTTTTTTTGTATTTGTGCTAAACCCTGTTCAACTTTTACACATCAATTAACACGTCATTTCCCCCAAATAAAAAAAATATAGGCCTCACAGTTTTTGCATAATCACTCATCAAATTCACAAAACGGCCAATGCGGCGTAGCCAAAAATCAAAAAAAGTAATTGACTAATCAATTCAAAATTACAGGAACTGAAAGTAAGTGTATCAATGCATTTTATGACATGTTTGACAAAAGTTAGTTTTAAAAATTTCAGTACTAGCCGAAAGTCAGAGTTATGCAAAACTGTACTCATTTTCATCAATTTTTTTAAAAAATACAAAAATGTATCGCTTTGTGTTTACAAAAGTGTCTTGACATAGCTCACATTATCAAGTATCAATATTAATTATCTTGTTTCTGTAAGTTAATAATTTTTTTTATTATTTTGGATACACCGCAACTCCCATTTGATGATTTTGATAGGTGATTATGCTAAAAATATGGGACAAAATTTTGTTTTTATTTGGGGAAATGGCATGTTATCTGATGTGTAAAAATTGAACAGTGTTTGGCGCAAATACAAAATTTTGGGTTTTTACGGGTCCAACGTCCATAATAGCCATGGCGTACTCCTCTCCTAGTTCCTGTCCTTGTGCAAAGTTGTGTGTTATCTTGTAAATTGACCTCACTGTCGACGAGACGTAAAGTCCACTTACGTTACCTTAGCATACAACAAGCGTAAACGCCTAAAATGCGAAACAGAATCGAGACCCTGTACATGGGTCAATCAGTTGTCCGAGCTAGTAGATGGCCGAATTCATAGATGTGGACCCAGCACAAGGCAAACTTGTACGTGGGGCTCGGCGCAGTGAAGTGAGCACTTCACAACGAGGTCCTTAGCGCTGGTGAGGGGAGACATTATGTGAGTATGGCTCAGCGCCGGGGGCAATTGGAAATCCCCAAGTAAACCCGCCGACAAGCGGCATCGTCCGGCACGATTACCTTATGGGCCGATCCTGCCGAGAATCGAACCGAGATCGCCCTGGTGATAGATCAGTGTTCTAGCCACTGCGCCAACCGCGACGAATGCGTGGGAGATAAATAGACGCTAACTATATTCATTAACAGACTGCTATTCACACTAGCAAGTCTCACGTTCGGCATGGCGACGCCGAGATAACATTTCTCGCTGCGCACACAATCTGCAGAGAATCAGCACAGCAACGCTGTTTCACTGTTTTATAGTGATATTTTATGTCGGCTGTCACCTAATGTTGACGTCCTGCGAAAGTGGAGAGGAAAAAAAAAACACAAAGGAAACCAAACAAAGTGAACAGACTTTGGTCAGCTTTGAACAGCGAGGTGAATGTGGCGCAGGGACGGAATGAAGGAACGAGGGAAACGAGAGATCCTCTGAGAAAAACCGTTGACTGACGGCATCGTCCGGCACGATTCCCACATGTGAAATTCCCGGTCGACCGCGCTGGGAACCGAACCGTGTACTACAAGTAGTAAGGAGATAATCAATTATTACTTTGAAAGATTTCTCGGGCTCGATGGTTTCCCCGGAAAACAGAATTAAAATAATAATGTTCCACGGCTGACGGCTGATCCAAGTGACTTAGTGAACACGCATTTGCACGATTCGATTTAATTATTAGTCCGGCCATGTTGATTTCAGTTGTCCAATGTTTTCTGTAGCTATTCCAGGCAAATACTGGTATAATTATCAACCATACACCTGAACTGATCCCGTCCCAATTTTTGGTCTCTACGAGCGTTGACATGCGGTAATTTATTTAGTTGTTATGCCAAATATAACATGCATTACATAAGACTATTGTCTGGCTATTCTCACATTACTCATCATAATATCGATAACAAAAACTAGCTGAAATATCGAAAGCATGCAATTATTAATGTTGTTTATGCGATTCGTGTAATTTATGAATGTTGCTTAAGATGAACGTTATCTCATATATTACAGTTAATCTGCTGTGAGGACTGTCTAAGAATGACAAAAAATTAAAACGAGTATTTCAATTTGTAACTCCAAAATACAAGACACATTATTTGAAAGGTAATCGTGGTTGGAACAAGGGTTTCAGGATACTTGTTTTGTCTGGGCGCAAAACTTCAATGAAACAGTAATTTCGGTAACATTACTTCGGTGCCGCGAAATTATAGCGTTCGCGCAGAAAGTACCACTTAAACATCACGCTGACCAACTGCGGAATTTCACGGCAGATCCTGCCATTGCGCGTGGGAGCGTCGAGGCACTTGATACGCCCTCATTACTTTCAAGAATCTTGTAATGGCTCTCAACACTGTTTTACTCACGGCACACTAACCTAAGTAGAGATTTACCTCGGCCCTCTAACGTACGAGTTTGCAAAAGTGTGACTGGAGAATAACACGCGAATTAGCAACAATGCGAGAGAAAACTAACTTACAAATTATCTGCAGTGATGGAGGAGACTAACGTACAAGTTGGTAACAATTCAAGAAGAGATGAACGTACAAGATAGCAACAATGCGAGAGAAGACTCACTTACAAATTAGCAGCAGTGATGGAGGAGACTAACGTACAAGTTGGTAACAATTCATAAAGAGATGAACGTACAAGATAGCAACAATGCGAGAGGAGACTAACTTACAAATTACCAGTAGTGATGGAGGAAACTAACGTACAAGTTGGTAACAATTCAAGAAGAGATGAACGTACAAGATAGCAACAATGCGAGAGGAGACTAACTTACAAATTAGCAGCAGTGATGGAGAAGACTAACGTACAAGTTGGTAACAATTCAAGAAGAGATGAACGTACAAGATAGCAACAATGCGAGAGAAGACTAACTTACAAATTAGCAGCAGTGATGGAGGAGACTAACGTACAAGTTGGTAACAATTCAAGAAGAGATGAACGTACAAGATAGCAACAATGCGAGAGGAGACTAACTTACAAATTAGCAGCAGTGATGGAGGAGACTAACGTACAAGTTGGTAACAATTCAAGAAGAGATGAACGTACAAGATAGCAACAATGCG
>PNEQ01052223.1:0-18779 GCA_003012365.1 Medauroidea extradentata
CAGGAGTAATTGTGTGCATAACTAATTGTGTTGTGAGAGTTCTAGTTGATTACTGTTTTGTGTATTTCATAGCTTTGTGAGCTATTAAATCCAGTACTTAATTTAACTCTTTTATTTGTAATTATAGACCTCTATCCCAAAGAACTCATGGGAATTGCCCACATATAAAGTTTGTGCTCTTCAAACTTGTAACAATATTAAATCCAGCATACTTGTTAGAAACATGACTTTGATGCCCCTCAGATTGGCTAAGCACGTAGCTAAAAACTAGCTGCGTGCTATCCACCGACTAAAACCCTACAGGATAAAGACTTCCAAGGGTGAGCTGTGGATAGAGGCGATATGATTCTCGTCAAGCGTGGAACTCTGGGTCTTATCGCTCCACTGTTACTACGCAACAAACGCAGATATTAGGAATCGGTACACAATACTCTATAAGGCCTCACATGGTAGTTTTATAGTGATTTCGACAAATATTTTTTTCAAGAAATATCATTTTCGTACCGAAGAGTCACAAGATTGTTTTGTATCGAAAATGTATGTATTTTAGTAACTATAAACTACATAGTGTATCAGAATTTTGCGCCCAAAATAACATCCGTATCTCACAATTTTATCTAAAAAAACATCCTGTAAGAACCCATAGTAATGCAAGCTGAGTAATGTCAGTGTGACATAGGTTCGACAGGTACTGAGCCACTTGTAACATAATTGAACACGTAATGCCAAGAGACATGCAAAATTCACGTTATTTTCTGACAGCGACTAGACTGCAAGTGACTATAGACTCGTTCGACAACTCCCGCTGGCCGATACTGTCGTGACTTGCCGCGGAGAATGCTTACACGGTAGAGAGGCCAATCTCTGTAAAATCGTAACACACGTAACGTAAAGGACAACACACAAAAGTTCGTGGCCAATTGAATCGCAGATTATGTTCTGTTACGTACAGGAACGCGAAGTTTAGTCTGCTACCAAATGATAACACGAATGTTGAATGTCTCTAGTAATTCCTATCCTTGCTTCGCCATGGCACCCAGGCAGACAGGGACCTTAAGGCCACGCTAATTTGTTTCTACTGCTTATGCGATAAAAAACTTCAACGGAGAAAATATATCACAAATCAGTTTGGTATTTTTTTTTAAATGGTTTCTGCCGTAACATGTGATTTTTTAAGTCGTGAAATTATATGGTTTTGACTAAAATATCAATTAACACTAATTTTGTTAGTTACCCAATTACCTAAACCCTCAACAAAAACCCAGCCTACATGACAAAATCATTTAAAACAAAACTGCCAAACATAATTTTGATATATTCTCTCGTTTAGGCTTAAAAATAATTATAGCAAAAAAAGTAGAAGCAAAGGGGTATAACTTTAAGGGGCCTGTCTACCTACATAGCTGCTGATCTGTATTACAGTGGGTAAGAACTAACTTATATGTTCACAATGTTTGATAACGTTAGGCTTGTATGAACTTAGAGCCGAAAACACACCGTTACTGTGTACGTGTATTATGACGTCACAGGACTTACAGCGCGCGGGTTGGACAGTTGTTAATGAGGAAAGCTACAACGGACAATGCCAATGTAAATTAAGTAAGAAATGTCTGATATGTATTTGCCAATAAGAGCTGCATTGTCGTTCCACAGAAGCACGACCCAACACGCACGCCATGCACTATAACATGTGTGTACTGTAGTGCAGAAATAGTGCAGCATCGGACTTTCATTCATAAAACACTTATTTCTTGTTAAGTGTGAGGACTGCTTATTCAAAATATTGACACGCAATTTTGTAAAACTGTATATTAAACATCCTGTATACCTATGTGACTAAGTGGGTGACCATATAATCAATTAGTGGAAAGTCTACGGAAGTACATTGTAGAATATTATATAAGTTTCGTATATGCCATGAAGCAGTTTTTCAGCCACGTCAGAAGGTTTGGAAATATTAACGTCTTTACAACGTGCGTGATGTTTTAGAAGTACTTGAAATATCTTCTTTTTTTTCGTAGTTAAGTACATTTTATGATCCTTGAAAGAACTGTGCAATGGGAGTGCATGAGTTTATTTAGCTTCTTGTACATTATCCTTTGTGACATAGAAGACTGTCAAAGAAAACTAAAGAAAACGAACAAACATAAATAAGCAGAATATGATGGTCAATAGAATACATACACAATATAAAATTCCATAAATGTAATCGGATCGAATGAATTATTCATAATTTCCTTTACATTTATATTTCTTTGACAGTCATCCATATCACAATGGAGTATGCACAAGAAACTAAATCCAGTTATGTACGTACATTGTAGCTGTAAGTCGCTGGAACGCAGTTGTGTAGGCAGGCCTCAGTAAGCGTTAACTGCAGGAGGAGAGTTACGTAGTTGTTGCACAGAGGACTGCGGTGTCGGCCATTGTAATCTCCGTGGTCGGTGGTTGACGCGAGGAATCCCGCCCTAAATGACGTGCTGCCTCTACCCGCCTCGCGCTGCCAGAAAGAACGGATTAAATCCCTTCTCCCTCACGCCCTCAAAGTCTCCTCACCTGTTGCCCATATCACTGTGTAGGAGAGCAGCTAGGATGGGCTCTGGAGGGGGGAAGGGGCAGCAGCGAGCAGTGGCGTGTTTTTACTCAACATATCGACGCATGAACGGTGAAGTTTCAAATCGCACCCGTTTTTTTACGCTAATCATCTGAGTTTGTTTCACGTACGAAACATGCATACGGTCTTTAAACGGTTCTTGCAGTAAAATTAAATTATTTAGCGAAATATTGAGGACATAAGCCATTTTTGCAGTGCTATGTCCTTTCAGAATACCAAGAGTGACCCAAGAAAAAACATTACTTAAAAAATAAACCACCGGAATCGGTGGTAGTCAACACATGCACAAATAACAAAACCTAAAAAATTCCAGAAAGAATTGTGTGTAATAACAGAAAATACAAATAAACAAAAATTTTAAGTTCGAAGCAAATAACAAATTAAAAAAAAAAACTGAGAAAAGTAAGGACACCAAAATTAAGAACGCATAGACAATGGATACGACGAAGAAAATGCCACACAACAGCATGATTCAACACCACAACAGCTCAATAAAATGAGAAAATAAAATTTGGTTTTGCACACGCAGTTTGACAAACTCATCGCAGTGGAATGTCAGACTAATGACGTTGCCCTATGCTGTACGATAATCACTCATTTTCAGCGTTGAGACGAGACTTGCGTGGTTTTGCAGCCAGCTTCAACGCCTTGTAGTGATAGCTCCTGCGTAGCACGCAACCAGGCGAGCACGTTCGTTATTCCGGTTGCATATATGTGTTTCAGCAGGCGGTTGCTCAGTCTTGTCAGGGTAAGGATTAAAATTAAAAGCATCAAATCCTACAACCTTACCTTAACGTCGTTGAGGATTTCGCAACTGGGACAAAAACTAAATTTATCTGCATTCGGAAATAAACAAAAAAGGTCAAAATTTTGAATTTTTGTAAGGGTTCTGAAAAATTCCAGAGGGAAAGCAGAAACAAATAAAGTAACTCTGGGGGAAGATGCAACACTTCAGGAATTTTAAAGCCACAATGTTTGAATAAATCTGCAAAAATATATTATGATACGATACTATTTTCATAGGAATTTTGTGTAAGTTAGTAATAGGCAATAAGTTTCTGTAAAAAAAAAAGTTTAAAAAATAGTAACAAATAAAACGTAAAAAACGCATGACATGCATCTTCCCCCAGCTGGCAGATTTACACGAGTTAATGTATATATATATATATATATATATTAACTCGATTTTAACAAACAACTCTATTTGCACTGAAAATCTGCGATGGAAAATGTCCTATTTATTTTAATATTATACAGAATCACTCGACGCGATTCAAATAAACAAACATCACTGGATTATTTTGTTATAGCTGTATGTTCCTTCATTAGTACCCGCCAAAATCAGCCAGATATTGAAATATAAGTTTGATAGAAATCGTCTCATACACACTGACGCTGATAGATATTATTTAGTTTGTATCTATCAGGATAGTTTTTAATACACGATTTACTTCTCGTCAACACGTGACTAATACGACGTAATTAATGGAGAAATCATTCACCTCATAACGTATAACCTTTTTAAAAATTGTATACTAAAAGATTCACGCTATCACTAACGAATTAAAATTAGAACATCAAGTTTTAATACTCTAATCGTAAATTAATATAGACACGTCAATGAACTACAATAATTTTATTAATTAATAATATTTAAAAAATGTATTTTATTTAGTTTTTGAATTACGAATAGTACTCCAGTTACGAAACACAGGATATTGTAAATATTTTGGGAAAACTATCCTCAGACACAGAAGAACTGGCAATGTTATATGGACACAGGTTCGAAAACGCTCTCTTTCTGCTCTACAATTCGTATACATAACGTACGATTCATAGTGCGGGCTGCTGTTTTCACAGTTATTCCCATTGTTTATAGGTTAGTGGCATAGCGGAGTATTGTACACTGTACAGTACTGGTGGCTACATGATCCAGCCCGAACTATAAACCATACATCGTGTATTGCCAACTGTAGCGTAGAAACTGTACGTTCTCAGATTTATGTCCATATAATATTTCTAGTTGTGATGACTGTTTCTCCAAGACATTGACATGCAATGGCAACAACCTGCCTGTAAACCAACAATTTCACTCCTAAGCAGCGCAAGTCAGTCATGACGGGAAATCTCTATGAACAAATTTACGCTCCGAATATTTAGATGATTCTACTGCAACGGATACTATACAGCAAAAACAGAGCCGTACAAGGAAGTTTTAAGATTTACAGCCAGGTATCTGAGTCAGTTGGCAAGGGTTTTGTAACTGAATGAAGAGGGTTTTGCATGTCGCATTTCTGCAGGCATTCCGAAGTTCAGTGACTATGTAAGAGTTAAGCAAAGTCCCACTTGGCAAAATAAATATAACATCGTTCTGAATTTGTGCTACGCGGCATGGATCGCCCAGAACTTTACATCACTTTCTTTCCATAAAAACTCTTGTAGGACTATCACAAGTTCATGAGTCACAGTTTTGTTTCGTTCCACAACTGAAAGACAATTACGCGATTCCCTCACGTGAAAACTTCTTAACTACATTTCCCCCCGATTTTCATTTATTTTTGTTTTATGCGAGCAAAAAAAACTTATCAACTACGAAAAACATGTATCTCCAGACACGTTTGAAAACATCTTAAAAATAAAAATCTGAACTCTCGTGACTCTATTGTGCGATTGTACAAGTTATAATGTTGTTCTCTGTTACGTACAATTGTTGATCTTGGCGATACGAAGTTTTACATGAAAGTATCGCACGGAAAGTGTACGAATTTCTTACTCTGAGGAGAGGGGGAAATTTCTGTCAGTTTATATTTTTACAATACAAAAGTATATAATGTTGATATATATATATATATATATATATATATATATATATATATATATATATATATATATATATCGCGGTTGCTTTTTTTAATTTAACATATAGTAGTTTTTGGGCAGCCAAATCAATCGTTACGTTTGCTTGTTACAAATAGAAAACAATTGTTCAATTACTGTGCAAAACGTGAAATAAAAAAAAAACTTATTTTCAAGAAGCAAAAATAAAAACATTTTCCTTGCAGGGAACTATATACTCTATCCATTCTAAGGTTGCAGCTAATTCATCCAAGTGAATGTCAATAACATTTTTGTACAGCATAAATTGCATTCCAAATATTTAACAGTACAAGGTAACTGTGTTACGGCACAATCACAATGTACAAGATATAATCCAATTGCTTTGATTTATTTCATTAGCAATTTTTATTTCTGTTGCAACCTTAGAGTGGACAGAGTATAGTAATTATATACGGCTAGTTGTCACACTGATCCCGCGTAAGGCGCTTGTATTAAGCCACGATGTTAGAATGGTTAATGCAAAATTTCAGCTTAAGGCGTTGAAAAAATAATTCGAGTAGAGTTTCCAAGAGTACAGTAAATCATGAGACCTAGGACTGCTTGCAAGCTGTTAATAGATGCCCTGAATTTTCGCGAAAATATTTTTACAACGATTTTTTTCAATACCTTACGTACACATCTGCATTTCCGCTTCGTGGTCAGTGATTGGATGTTTTATCTCTCCTGTGTCATGGGGTTCTACTTGCATATTACAGACCCTGCCAGCATGCCAACATTACCAATAACATTGCTTGATCCACAGCACTACGTCAACGCTGCTTTGTTTGTCTTCAACAAGGAAGTTCTGCTGCACGTCTACTCAGAGAAAAAGGTTTGGTTGATTCAACTGTATATATGTTTGTATATGGTCGAACATGCGTGTTACAGTTGAACCGACCACATTGGTTGCTTGGCAAGTATAGCTATCCCAAAAGGATCGTTTAGTCCAATTAAATATATATTTTGTTAGGACAACAAAGCCAATATTTGGCGCGTTTCGTATGTTGTTTACAGAGGCGTCATTTCAGGTTTTTCTTGGGGGGGGGGGGAACAAAATATTCTTTTTTCGGCGACAATGACCTTGTTGCATCTTTTATTATTAATTAAGAATGTATACATTAGAAACTTTAATAATAAAACCTAAGTTCTATGTGTTTAAGTTAGCGTTATTCGAATAACAAAATAGAAAAAATACATTTTATACATATAAAATTCTATATCTAGGGGGAGCATTTACCCCCCCCCCCCTTGCCAACCACTAAATGACGCCCCTGGTTGTTCAGCCAACAAAACTTATGTTGAATCAAATACACACTTGTTTGGCAGTATACAAATATATATATATATACGGTTGAATCAATCAAACCTTTTCCTCTGTGTAACGAACTGGGATGCAGCACGTATATAAGCCATGTGTCGTTTAGCATTCGGAAGGACGCGGGATCAATCCCGGGCTCGGCAATTCTGATTTAGGTTTTCAGAAATTACTCCAGGCGAATGATAAGATGGTTCTTTGAACTGACCCTGGCTGACTCCTTCCTCCTCCCCTCCCTCCCTTCCTTCCACTAACAAGACCATGTGATGTCCGAAGGCACGCAAATTGAATGAAATAAAATAATGTATACATTTAGTGAAATTGTGGGTACGCACCATTGAGGCAGTATGTCGTGCAAGTGTTGTGTTTATATATATATATATATATATATATATATATATATATATATATAATATATAACACATACGGATATGTACATATTGATGGCCCAGTTCAAAAAGGAAACATCTCAAAAATTTGCATTTTTTAGTTTGGCTCACCAACACGTAGACAGAAGTGCACTCTAATCAGTTGAAAAGAAAAACAACACGTAAATTTACTTGTTTTAATAAACTAGTACTTTATTCTGATTGCCAGTGAAGAGCTAGTAATTGTATGTCTTTTATTTTAAAGTGTGATAATTTCAACAGACGGGTTATCGACATTTTCAACACCTTAAATAGTTGCCGTTGTTATTTTGCTTCAAATTACTACCAACCAAATATGTTAATTAACAGGTTTTTTGTTTTTTTGGCGAAACGGAAATCTTTGTATATGAATGTTACTCAAAACTGGGAATTTCCCTTTTGAACTAGGTCATCGAATATTTTTACAAAAATAATATCGGATACAATAGAAAAATTCAAACAGAAACACACCGAAAAATTAAACTAAATAACCAGAAAAGCTGAGAATAACTTACAATACAGTCAAGACATCATAGACAATTGAAACAAAGACCAGCTTACACAAAGGACTAGACGGCATAGTGTGGACTTCACAGAATAAATTACACAATATAATGGAGAGGGAACCCAGGGCATACAATATTTAGTAAGACAGAAGTGAAGTATCCTCTAGAACGGCAAACTCAGTCACACACGCCAGCAAAATGGCTTCGCTGGCCAGTAACATGGGAGACACCTACTACCAATCATGGTAAGGCAGCTGCTCTGCTAGCCGGCAGCCAGGCCAATAGGAAGCCTGCCGTAACACGCAGAAGCCAAACAGACACGGGGCTGGTATCAACAACCTCGGACAACCAATAAGCGACGAAGTTCGCCCTCATCAAACGAGCCGTCATGTCATTTCACTTCTGTATTACTATCTAGTCTGTGCCCAGGGGGTCGCCGTGGTTGAGGGACAAGATCTCGCGCTCGGGTTCGATCCGGAGACCGACCCCGCCGGGTATCGAACCCGGGATGTGAGTGCTCTAGCTACTGCGCCACCGCGGCCTCTACAGATGTAAGACTGGACGAAACAACGAATACGACATAGGAGAACGCTCAAGGAGAGTTTGTCGTAAATATTATGTCTGACACTGGACAGCATGTTTTACAAATATAATTTCTGATAACATCTACTGTGTTCTGAATGAAATAAATTCAACAAGCGAGGTACCAGCAAGATAGTGTTCAGCCTATAGTTAAGATATTTTATCAAAGCGTATTTCTGTTTAATTGTTTTGTCAGAGGCATTATTATTACGAAACAGGGAATGCAGTGAATATAACAGCATGACAGCAGAAATACAAATATTTAAAAATCATAACTGTAGTAACACTGACCTGTATGATCTTACTGTGTTTGTGCTAAATAATATAGTCTGCTTATAAACTTGAACTGCTATTTTCTATAGTTTTCTTTACATACTATTGTAATATTGTATAATTTTTATCCAAACTTGCTTCTGTAATGCATATAATTTATTTCAAACCAAAAAAATAAATCTGTCTTTCTATTCGAATTGTAAATACAAATGATAACTGACTCCTCTTAAGTTTACTACTTTAAGGAGTCTCATAATCATATCGTACTCTGTTTTATTGTATATATACAAAAACAATCTAAATATCTAGAACTCGAAAATATATCCAATATGGAAAAAATAATATAATTTTAATACTCTTGATACCTTATAAAACTACACTTCACTATACTACATACTAATGTGGCTACTAATCCTGTATATAATTTCAACTTTAATAATAAAAAAATACTTACATACTTATGTTTGTTATTTAACTTACTGTAACCCCTCAAGATAAAAGTCTCTACTACGACTTAGAATGTTGTTATTTGACAGTATTAACAATAAAAACATTTAAACCAACAGTGTTACTTGACTTCCAACATTGCCTGACTGGTATCAGAGAAGGGACGTACACAATATGAAAACTTAAAAACCGAAAAGCTCTGGTTTTTTGGACTTCATTTTGTTTTAGTTTTCTATTTTTTTGTTTGTTTGTTCATTAACAGTTATCAGTCAGACGACTGACAATATTGTCAAAACTTTAGATCGAAATATTACAAGAACGTTGCCACTAAAAAAAATTGCCAAAACATCTTTGAATCAATCAAAGTCTCTCTTCTGCGCCGTTTATTGGTGCAATAACAAACTTTCCGTAGTTCATACTATGGAAATATTTTACATGAGTTCCTTTCCCTTGAGAAATTTGAGGAAGTTCCATTGTTTTCGATATGATTGAACAAAGACGGTAACAGTGAGGCAACTGGAGCGCAATATTTGAGTAAGGGAACAAACAACCCAAGGCGAGAGAGCGCCATGCTTGAAAGAACAATATGTGTATCTACTGACGTACTTTATTACAAACTAACACACGAGCCTTGTACTGAGTTTAGCAGAATATGCTAGGGTAGGCACGGTGAATGCAGAGAAAGGGTTGCTTCTAGGGGCGATCTTCATTACAACAACATATGCCAGCTATATGTGCAGTAAGACGCAAAGTACTGACAATGATGCTTCCTTACAATTCCGTTTGCTAAAGCTTCAAACAATCTACTACACCCTAAATTTTAATCAGTGGAATTTCAACAGATTTAATACATCACAAGGTTTTTCACTAGCGAATCTATTCTACTGTGTAGACCGACGGTCAAAATGTGAGAAAATAGACTGGGATAGTAGGATAAATAATTAAGATCGTTTAACTATGTAATGAGTCATATTTACTTGATACCACCTGTGATTTTGAAACTGCAATTCAATTCTCTAACCAAAATGTTATTAGGTATAAATAATGTGACATTATCTAAGTCTAAAGTAATATGATAGTTTACCACAATTTTGAAAGAAGGCAAGCAAAAAAATGTTTTTAGCCCCGACCAAAAAACAGAGGTGTTATAACTCTATGTATGCCTGGCTGTGTGTATTTTAATTAAATTTATTTTGCATTTCTCACCTGCCTAAGATCACTGATTTATTAAAAAGAAACTAAAATGGAATAAAACAACTGGTCATTCAAATTTTCTTTAAAATGAGGAAACACCACGGCTAGAAAACGAGTTATAATAAAAAAATAACTTATGCAAATAGTTATTCAATAAGTTTTATTTAATATAAATAAGTTGGAACCAGGTGATACGGTTTATTTGTTTTAATCGGAAAAAATGGTGTAGTGGTAAATGTTAAAAAAAAATCTAAGGATTTCAATAATAACACTAAGCTTGACTAAGGAAATTTTATTTTGTAATTCCATTAAATTATGTCAATAGCGAATAACGTTATAAGAACATAATAAAATTAAAAATGCGCATCTGAATGTTATATTCTAAAATATGTCTTATTGTAAGTCAGTCTTGTTAAAACGATAGCTGATAGCCACTTAAACAACTTTAATGTAAATCTATCGATCAATATTTACATCAGTTAAATAATTAGCAGTCAACTTAAAATAAAACTTAAAAGTAAAAATGTCTGCTTCTTTGACTCTGCGTATTTTCTGCTTATGTGCGACTGTATGTATTTTGTTCAATTTACATAGAAAAACTAGGAGCAACATTTTGTTTACATTTAATAATCTAAATGCAGCTGAAATATTCACAAACTAATCTCAAAATGTAAGATTCCTTCTGATTAAAACATACAGGACTTAGATTCAATTTTAAAGGAATTTTCATAAGTTCTTCATAAATCCACCAAAGGTTATACATAACGTTGCAATGTTCGTTGTTTATGAAACTGTTGCGGCATTCTTAAATGATTCCATAGATCAGTTTAAGGACAGTATGAAACATATTTTTCTTTAGATAGGTCCGTGCTGTAATTATTCTAAAATGATACTCATCGATTAAATATTGAAGGTTTTCGCGGATATATAGTATACTACGAAAGTAAATTGGTGATTATGTATTACCCGACTCAGGGAGAGATTACATTTCTAGCGAAATCACCTATTCGCATGAGAATCGACCTTAAATGTCATTGGAATACTGATGTATGTAAAGTTGTGCGTTTGTTTTGCACAACTTGCTTAGAAATCAGCTGTACGACTTTAAATAAATGTTTTCCTTTACTGTCATGTTTGCATTCTACAGACTACACCAAGACTTACATATTGCAAAATCCCAAAAAATAATAGCACTTAAAGAATTAAAAAAATAGCCGACGTTTATATTTATTTATTTGCTAACTTAACGGATGTGCGCAACGCAATGAGTTGACTAAAATTTATATAACTGCTAATAGAATAAATTTTGGTCAGCACTTAACATCGAGGAATTTAACGCTGACTACACTAATGTAATAACGTTGAACGACTCAGAGCTTCGACAACACAGTTCAAAGAAGCAACATACGTATGTGTATATATACATACATACACACTAGTAGCTAAATATTCTTTACAGTTTTTATGTAAACTTACGCGACCTACAATACAATATTTAATCGTACTAAGCATTACGGTTTTACTTTCTAACATACGTCAGAGCGAATTATTTCTAAAATAAAATTTTCTCCCTCGTGGCTTCTCGTCGCAATAAAACAACGTTAAGTTATCAATTATTCCCGGAAAATTTTGAAATGTTTCAACTGTTCACTTCGTCGCGAATAAACAATACGGCTAGCTTTCCCGAAATTGAATTTTTGCCGGTCGCTAGTCTCACTTCACTCGCCTTCCATTATCTCTCTCTCTCTCTCTCTCTCTCTCTTCCTATTTCCTTTCTCTCCCAGTTCAACCCCTCTCCCTTCTCCACCACACATACTCTGCCCTGTCCCCACTAGACCGGAAGCAAACAAAACAATATTTTCTTTGTTTGAACTGCGCGGCACAGGAAGGTATCGCATATATATTTGAAGAATTTTCGTTTCTAGTGCCTTTGCGCACATACAGCCCCATTCCGACATCAAAGGGTCAACATAATAACACAATTTTTTCTTCGACGCGTTTTCTTCCTTTTACCTACTTCTATTTTTTTTTTTTTTTTTTTTTTTTTTAGCATAACGTCTGTGTATCATGTACACTGGGATAATTCCACGCACTGAGAAGACATATCTTCAGGTACGTCGCAAAGTACATACAATATTAACGAGCCTCTGACTAGAACGAGACGTGTAAAGAAAGTTGCAAACTCAGGCAGGAATCCATTGAGTTGTCTCGCTTCATGGACTTCTTTGGAAATTTTGTCGACTTCTTGAAGCGAGCTCATAAAAATGTTATGATATGTTTAATAAGCGACGACTTTTCGAGTTTGTCCGGGTGACATTCAACATCGACGGCAACGCCCAAGTAGTGCGGGGATAATGTGTTTTAACAAAGGTTTAATTTGTTAAAGAAACGCAATTATTTGAATACAAGCAGCCTATGACGTTAGTCACTAACCATATTACTACAAATCAATCCGTAATCAGTTAAGAGTGGAGCTTGTAAATAATGCAGCAGCTGTTTGAAATGTCGTTGCTTCACATGTTTTATATTTGGTTTAAAAAATTAACAAATGATAATTTTAACAAATATGCAATTTACGAAACGTGAATTATTTTATACCAGAGATATGTGTGACAGAAAGTAATAACCGATAACGGATTATCAAATTGAGTTGCAAGAAGCTGCATTATGCACGTTTTGTCAAATTCATTACTATATCTTCAATTTTTACACCTTAATTTTTATCAGCAAAATTAATAATTTCTTGGAAATTAAGAAAGCTTAATTAAAAAATAATTTGTAAGTATTGATATTTCGATGCTTGTCAGATAATTCAAAAGTAACTCTACATTTGTGATTTAAAGTCAAGATAGTTAATATGTGCGTCAATGCAAATGTTTATTTAGCTCTACAAAATACAGATTTATAAATTTCCAAAAAAATTATTAAATTAGCGTCAACCAAACACTTAGTTTTTAGATGTATGCGCTTTCCCGACTAAACTACTTCTTTTGCTAGGCCAACAAAATAGGTTTTGTTGTATTTCGACGTTCGTAGCAAATATTATATATTATTAATTTAAGGATGTATTTATTCCCCCTTATACGAACAAACATTTGGGTGGCCTTCTTTCAGCGCGTAGCTTTCAGAATCCAGACGACAAAGCTAGGTAATGTTGGCTGCAGTGTTATCGAAACTCAACTTAAAATAGGGTTGCATGAAGGAAGGAAGGGATGGACGTTAGTATTCCTGTTTGTTCCGGCTCACAATGTCACGAATTTTAACAACCACGCCGGTGGCACTTGTGTTGGTAGGCCTGTAGTTATGTCAATTATTGTGCAGTTGAAGTAGCTCGCTGTTAAGTTACGCGAAGTTTATTAGGTAGACGAATTTAATAAAATTATGACATCTAGGATAATGGTTAGTGACATCTAAATTAATAGCGTGCGAGGGAATTACAACCACAACATACTAAACATCCACATAGTGAAAGTTGTAACTTGTAACACATTGTGATGGACGCAAAGAAGTAACTGGAGACAACTTGTAGGAATAATAAAGTATAGTAGGTCAGAGATAAATAACTTGAATGTTACACCTCGTGAGCTGTTATTGCAAAAAATATTATCTTGGGTGATATTTTTGATAATTTCTTTACTGGTAATAAGTGTGTCTTCTACATTTTTTCAATAGTTTTCAGATAAATAAATTTTTCCAACCAGGCACGTCATCAACGCATTAGTAATCATGACCGTTTAAGTTTTCAAAATAACATCTACAGTGAGAATATTAACTATTGTATACGCCATTAATAAGTAATTTATTTGAAAATAAAAACGGTCACCGTTAAAGTAAAACGACAAAATTTGTACGTGAACGGCAGAGAGAAAAGCACACAAATATGAACACATCAACAGATGAGAGGTGTTATTAGGAAGCCACTCAAGATCAGACATGACCACGTTAGACACGACATCGACTGAAGAATTACACAGAGAACAACACTGCGAATTTTGGGGAGAAAAACTCTCAATATCGCCAGATCTCATAGGCAACTCAGGACACTGTTTAAGGCTCGGTTTCAATCGCCATATTTAATATTATTATTTTTCGCTTTTTGGGAATTCTAAGAAGAAAAATGTTAAATATGCAAATATACCTCAAATTCAATTTACATTTCGCTACAGTACAGACCTTTTAGCTGTTAAGTTATAATAACGCCGCATTGTGTGAGGCAAATTTTTTTTATGTTCATAATTTGGCCGACATATTGCGACCTGACTATACATTACTAACTCAACTGCTATGCTCGTATCGTAGCACAAAGTAGATAGAATTTGCGGTATAGACGCCGATCTAACATTTTTCTTTTCAGAATTACAAAAAAGCGAAAAATAATAAAATTAAATATGGCGACCGAACCTGAGCCTTAACGCAGGGAAAATTGCCTGCTGCTCTACGAAGTACTGTGTTCCTTCCCAACTAGGATTACCAGACGTACAGCAAAAGCAGGACATGTACTCCTTTTCTTGGATTTTTTTTTGCGTCCGGCCGGAATTTTCTTGATGCTGAAAAATGTCCAGCTTTTAAATAGGATCAGACATTGCATACATGAAGAAGTTCCAGTGCTGAATTAATCTTCATGGGACTTCTGTCACACACACACGCAATGAATCACACTGCTCCCTCTGAATTTAAATGCTACAAAAGTAACTGAATGTTTATGCATCCATACAACAAACCATACTTTTACACTGCGTCTGAAAAAACGTCCAAGAGAAAATGTATGTTTAGTGATACTTTGAAAACTAAATTTCCAGACTTTGTTCATGGAAGAACAGAACATAAAGCTAAATGTGTGCTGTGTGATTGTTATATTTCATTTCATATAAGTTTGGATGAATTTGACAGCAACTTATGGGCAATAATTTGTAATATTTTGTGATTTGTGCCACTACACAAGACAAACTTTGAAATACAAATGCTGAAATGTAAATCTCAGGTTCATTTTAGAGCTAAAAATACCTTGCGTTGTCAAACAAATTACAAATATATTAAAAAGTATTGCTCATAAGTTGCTGTCAAATTTATCCAAACTTATTAGAAACATAGTATACGTTTCGATAGCGAATAAAGGTTCTACAGACTTGGAACTTCATGTGGGTAATGAGAAACATAGGAAAATATTCTGTGCTTGTACTTGGTTATTAACATGAAAATGTGTTCTTTTGAACATTCATTTACAGATAGGGAAAAAAAATTCACTGTCCTCCTTTTCATTGAAATGTTCTCCACTTTTTTGACATGAACATCCTCCTTTGATATTCTCAGTGTCTGGCTAAGCCTATTCACGACGCTTTTGTTCATGATACGCCGCCACCTGACTGGGTCAATGATAACTCAGATTGAGATGTGTATGTAATCAGCTAAACTGTGTCATAACCCACCATCCAAACATGCAATACGCAGAATACTACACTGGTTTGATGGATACAACGTACTGACATAAAACGTTCTCGCTATTTATCATTTCCTCGACCACATTACATCTGAACGCATACAAACATGAATACACAACAGAGTAAAACTAGCTCTTACAATGCAAACATGATTAATAGTTAACAAACATACTCTACTGTAAATGTTGTTGCTCGTACATTAAAATCTTTTCCTAACACAGTTAACAGCAAAGAAAAATATTTCTTTCAAGGATGTTTGCTTGTTTCAAAGAAATTTTTTCCTCTCCTCCCTCTGTCACTGTCTCTCTCCCCTCCTTAATATATCTCTGCCCTCATATATATATGTACACACACACGCATGTGTGTGATGTGTAAAAGATTGCTACAAATTTTCTTTACAAAGTTCTCACCACACTTTTATTCCCTTCGTAGCAAAGGTTATATTATTTTCAAGATAAAACTTGTTTTTTTTTTATTATAAACCTCAAGTTATTTCACAATAACGATTAAATAATACTAAACAATTTTAATGGTAGCACAAATTTTTGAAAATGTCTTTTTCGAGCAATGTCACTGTCTGATATCTGCAAAGACAGCTGTCAACAAGAAGGAACATGAAGAAATATGTTAATAACTACACTGCTTACATAAGAGAGGCGCTCCTCCCAAATCTTCAAAGTTCTCTCACCTTAAGTCCCTTACAAGAATCTAAACACCGCTAATTAAAATATAGCGCTATTATCAAGCACGGTTTGTGTTTAAATATAAAGACACTTGACTACTTTATCTTCCAAAATTAATTTTTAATATTGGCAGTCAATTTACAAGAAAATCACTTGCGAAATTAAGCACCAAAATTCTGTGCGTAACGAGGATTAAACATTTATCCCACGACAAAAATGTTTCCAGACAAACGTCTCTTTGTAAATGAACGAACACGACGGCTTCGCAAACAAACGTAATCCCTGCAGCGTGAGTTAACTAGGGCCGTCACGACAGACTACGTTCCCAAAGGTAGCTGTGGGGGTAATAAACCACGTTTAGTTAAAAATAAATGCGGCTGTATTCTTTTTGTTTTGCGAGTGAGACAACGAAGTCGTAACCGTGCTGGTTGTTGGAACAAAGCGTGCTTGCAACCGCGGGAACATAACCCCCCCCCCTCGACCTACCACGGGGCCTTCCTTCCACCCCCTGGTCCTGCACCCCCAACCCCCTGCAATTCACACTCCTCCCAGGGGAAGAACACAACGCATCAGTGAAGGGTCTGAGCTCCGAGGAACTTTTCTTTCAAACCAGCAAAAACTCTGCCTATTGCTCTGCACTTCCCCCTTCACCCTCCCCCTAGGAACAAGCACATTCCCCTCTACCCATAGCCGCGGATCGTCCTCATGAATAATTCGCTCATAGGCGCGCCACTACCAGCGGACGGGAGTAAACAAATGTGCCTCGCCCCCTAGCGCCTGCGTATTTCTCGGTTATGCAACCCGCCTGCCTCTACGAGTTACTTCAAGGCCACGCTACCAATACTGTTTGCACGATGATTATCTGTTTAATCTAAGCTAGAGCAGATATCAACTATCTGTTCGGCAGGATTGTTCAAAATGGTTTTCACAATATTGGTCATTATTTTTTTTTAATACAGTAAATACTATGGTTTTAGCTAATTATGTAATCTACCAAATTTTTGTTAATTGGCTTATTATTCAAAATCGTATATTTTCTTGTCTTGAAAAAAAAAATTAAACCAAACTCCACACATTGTACAAGGAGGACATAGGAACGTCAGAAGGAAAACAGGAGACGTGTTATTCCAGTTCTCGCCGATATGAGCGCTGTTCCTTCTACACTAGCACATTGCCCTGTGTAGTTTCAGTTTTATATTTTGTTGTTTATAAATTGACACGTAATCATGATTTTAGAATACAGTTATGCTCTTTTAATTATTATTTTGATAAGTAAAAATAACAATTATTTATGAACGCACTCTAACACTACTAGCCTAAGAGATATTTAGTCCGTAAATGTATAACAAGCATAAAAATAGCGATATAGGAATGAGAATATTGCCAATGTTTCCAGTTCACGCCGTTGATAAAAAGTCTCGCGCTTTAACAATGCTAAAAGTTGTATTTTCCCATATTGTCCTTTTACGATACTTGATATCACCTCGTTTATGCTTAAAAAATTTATATCATAAAACTAGAAGAAACTGCTGCCGCCAAAACATACGATAACTACTCTGTATTAAGATGCTGCAGCGTATTTATACACTTGTAGTCCCGTAGTAAATGACTTTAGCGAATTTTATGTTTTCCCTTCCAGAGGCGAACTCGGGATAGTGTACAAAGGTCTGGAGTTCCTCAGTGGGTTTCCGAACACCGCGTGTATGAGCGATTTTTCAAAGGCTGAGAGCGATGAAAACACCCTCACACCCTTACAAAACCAGTTTAGAAACCGGTGGATCTAGGGAGACCAAATTATACTAGACTCGTTCAGCAAGGAAGAGCTTTTTTTTCCTCCCTTCCCTTGAGGCCGTCTGGACGTAACACGCTTACACAGCAAGCTGATTGGCCGAGCATGGTGTATCCTTTCCAACAAACTCCTCTGGGCTAGAAAATAACATTTCCTACCCGCTGCCCTCGTCCCCAGGGCTCACCCCGTGTACAGAGGAAACCCTAGAGGGTTGTCCCTTCCCTGGGACATGAGGCGAGTGTTTCACAAGGTGCTGACGAGCTCTCAACCTCCTCACTTCAGGGTGCCGTCTACTTGTGTGTTAGACGATCATAGGCGTCGGGGAAGTAACAGAGACCTTGAAGCGCTCGTCAAATATATAAAATACCACATATATAGGTATATATATGATACATACATGATATTTGAAAGATTTTTGCAATGGGGATGTATGACAAGATGAGTATTCATGGATATATACAGTATGTTCAGATCATATATAGATGATATAATATACAGGATGTCCATGTCATATATCATATATATATGATATAGTCCATGTCATATATATATAATGTATACAGGATGTCCATCATATATATATATATATATATATATATATATATATATATATATATATATATATAATGTATACAGGATGTCCATGTCATATAT
>PNEQ01052223.1:18879-72955 GCA_003012365.1 Medauroidea extradentata
TTTCTCATTTGACTGTACCAATCACAATAAGGTTACTGTAACACCACACGTCTGTGATTTGCGTGTAAAACCCCACGACACACGAATGTCAAAACATCCAATCTCTGACCGTGAAGCAAGTCTGCAGACGTGCACACAAGTCACTGACACAAAGTGAGGCAAATTTCTTTTCGCGAAAAGTTCATGTCTCTACATATATCATATATATATATGATATATACAGGATGTCCATGTCATATATATATAATGTATACAGGATGTCCATGTCATATATATATAATGTATACAGGATGTCCATCATATATATATATAATGTATACAGGATGTCCATCATATATATATATATATAATGTATACAGGATGTCCATCAACAAACGTTTAATAAGCACGAATCCTGGGCTTAATTCGAGAACGAAAATGTTTGTGGAAAAATGTTGTACGATGACATTTTATATGCACAATGTGGCAACACTGCACTGTACTTAGTTCCCTCTTGCGCTACACAGATATCTTATCTTACTACTACTGTTCTCACCTGCGTATTATGAATTCAGGTTAAAATCCCGAGCACTCCAAACATGATACTATGTTTCCTTGACGCGACATACATAGAATAATACCTGGATATGGAGCGCAAGAGGGGACACTTTACGTCAGTGTTGCCACACTGTGTATGTAAAAATGTCGCCGTACAACGTTTTGCCGCTATAATTTTCTACTCCAATTCAGCCCAGGACTCGCGTGGTGTGCGCATTGTACGTTGTTTTATGGATATTTGTATATAATACTGTTACTGTTATGACGGTTTTTGCGACATATGGCAAGACGATACAAACTGGCCAAACGGTACAAATGAATGTAACCAGAGGTTTATAAGTGATCGCTTTAGCTAACGTGAACAGCCAAATGCCATGTCTTCTGTGTAGTTGGACAGAACTTAAAAAACTGATCGTAAGTACAATGACCATTAGTTCAACACTTATCACAAAAATAAGGAGGTTTTATATTAAGACTGTTATTATTTCATATACAATTGCATGTGCAAAAGAGGCGAACGTGGAGAAGTGAGATTCATGATAAACTTACATGTTTTCGTAGGCCACGTGACATGGGACAAGCACGACGACTTCTAAGAGCCAACTTTCAATTTTCCCGTTTGCTCTCCCAGCACTGTGATTGATGGAAGTCATTCGACGAGACGTAGTGAAAGGCAATAAATAAAAACACTTCACTCGCAGATCTGACATTGAAAGTGTAAGTTTCGCTGGCGACACATAGCTTCGACGAGGTAGCAACATTGCCAGATCTCTACGCCACTCGACGTCTGCTCCAAGACCGTTACGACTTCCGTCCGTGAGTTCGTGCGATAAGATTTCTGTACCATTTGCTTTCAATGTCTCACTTGCACACGTGCAACTATGCTTGTGATTGGATGTTGAACTTTCACTTGTCTTGGGGATACACTGGCAAATCACAGACGTTTGATGCAACAGTACCCTTATTCTGATTGGTGCCAATAACCACGAAGCAAAGCTGCAGATATGGCCGTCTTTAGTAGAAGGCCGAAGTCTTGGATGTGGCAACGCTGCATCGGAGGTCGCTCACTGACTACCTTAGTCAGTGTAGACGTGTACATGCCGCTAAAGCTGAATCTATACACGTTGCAGAGACTAGGGCAGTCAAGAAGTGTCAAGCAACAGGCCTCAATACAGTGTTGCCACATTCAAGACTCCGGCCTTCTACTAAAGATGGATATGCCATGACGTAAGACACTGAAACAAAATGGCGCAACAATGTTTACCTCAAACTTGTGGTTCTATATACATATGACGCACCTCCTTGAAAGGTCATTATACACGACAACTGGCGACAAGTGCCAGTTTACACGAGCTGACAACCAGACGGCGAGGAAACCAAAATTTAGTTTTTCTTAGTACACTCTAGGAACACTTTCTTCGTCACGGCACAAATGCAGTTAAAGGAAAGAAAAATTTTATTTTAATATAAACAATTGCAAAATAGCTTTGCCACAAAGAAACTATTAAGGCTCGGTTTCAGTCGCCATATTACATTTTATTATATTTAGTTTTTTTTTTATTCTGAGATGAAAAATGTTAAATCGGCGACTATACAGCACATTCTATTTCCTTTAAACTACTACACAAACATGGCAATAGAGCTAGGAATGTATAGTTAGGTCTTTATCAGTCGGGCAAATTATAAACACAAAAACTTGCCACACGCATTGCGGCGTAATTATTTGCTAACAGCTAATCGCAAGGTCTGTGCTGTAGCGAAATGTAAACAGAATTTGAGGTATAGTAACATATTTAACATTTTTCTGGTTAGAATTCCAAAACAGCGAAAAATAATAAAGTGCAATATGGCGACCAAAACAGAGCCTTAAGCAATTATTGTCTCAGGAATTCTTTCTGTGAATAAAAAATGTGACTGACTGGTGCCCGAAAATTGCAGCCCTAGCTCAACTGGCAGGGTATCAATGCTACAAGAACGGCTGTTTCAATATGTGGCAACACAGCATTTCATTACTTACTATCAGCTAATTCATAAGTATAGACACGGTTTAGTTGCAAAAAAATTTCTGCATCATTATATTTCACTGCCTAATGTGAACACCGGCAGTTATGTATCATGGTTAGGGACCTTAAAAATTGGCAATTTTCTTTTACGCAGATGCTTTAATTCAAGCAAGTATATCTTTGGAGTGCGGTAAGAAGGACTTAAGTCAAATTACTTCCCACTAAGACATGTGCTCTTCTTGCAGCACTTAGTAGCAGTTTAATAGGTAACACATCTCATAATATCTACATTAACTTTACCTTTATTCACAGTAAGAACAACATAAGTCTCTTTGTATTTTTATATGACTTAATTTAAACCTTTATTACCAACCACCAAAGATATGTTCGTGTCACTTTCGCAATTTTTTGCAGTTGACTTATTTGTAGGGAAATGCAAACTTCGTGTTATTTTCTGACAGCTGACTAGACTCCAAGTGACTACAGGCTCGAGCGACGTCTCCCGCTGGCCGATATTGTCCTGACTTGCCGCGGAGAATGCATACACGGTAGAGAGGTCAATCTCTGTAAAGACGTAACACACGTAAATGACAACACATAAAAGTTCGTGGCCAATTGACTTGCAGATTATGCTCTGTTATGTATAGGAAAGTGAAGTTTAGTCTGATATCAAATAATAATGTGAATTTTGCATGTCTCTACTTATATGACATCCTCTGGAAGTCTCTGAGCCAGCAATAAAACTATACCTTAACGTGCCCCATACCACTGTGTTAGAGAGTAGCTAAAGAACAGCTGTTGTCTGCTTGAATACACATATATTCTTGGAGGCTAGCCTGCAAGTCATTGAACCAGCGAAGTTTTCCCGTCTCTATTCACGGTTACTGGCAGCGTGTCTTTGTTCAGACGTCTCTCATTTGACTGCTCCTATCAGAATAAGTCTGTTGTGACAATAAAGTCTGTGATTGGCGGACGGAACTCCGAGACGCTGAGAGCTTAAAACACCCAATCACTGGCCATGAAGCACAACTACAGATGTGCACATAAGACGTTGAAATCAAATAGTGAAAAAATATCTTGTCGCAAAATCGTGACTCTACTGATAATACAATAAAAAATTTTAGAATAAAAACTCATTAAAAGTATTTTTTTAAATATAAAATTTTTGTTCACCCTGACGGTAAATCCAAATTTTCTCAATGCCACTAGAGGGAATGACGTAAAACTGCGGGAACATATTGGCGTAACAATGGTTATTTTAAGGCGATGGGCTTTTCTTGCGAGTTTAATTTTTTAGATCCTGAAAACGAGCATATGTAGCAAAACTGTTACACAGAAATGTTGCAAAATGTTTGCAGTGTGTAGAAATTTTTTTTCCAAAACATAAGATTCCATAGTTTTGGCTAGTTATAGACTTTCCTTAAAGGCAATAACTACTAAAAATTATAAAACTTTTGTTTCGATACCTGCTCGCTTTCAGGATTAAAAAAAAAAGAACTTACTAAATGGCATAAATAGGAGCCACGAATGTAATAAACGTTTAAATACACACGGGAGGAGAAATAACGCCCAATAGGAACGTTAGGAACGCTCAAGTATGCAGGGGCAATCAGGAAGTTGTTTCGCTCGTCAGATTGAAACTGCCCGAACCAACTTCAGCCTTTTATTTTCTCTCTCAACGGCTGTTTCCGTTTCCACAGCAGGAATTGGCGGCCCAGGCGCAACAACTGTGAGCCGCAGTGAAAATGTACCTTCCTGTTATCCACACTCGCGGCAGAGCGCGAGCAAGGAATTCATTAGAAATAAATATTTCATCTCGCCATCATGCAGAACTGAGGCTTTCAATCCCCTGTACGCCGCTGGGAAGAAGCAAATTACTCGAAGAGTAGAGACTAGGGTCCATGAATTTTAGCAAAAATATTTTTGGCGCCAACTTGTTTCAGTACCTTACCAGCACATCTCTATTAGTTCTGCTTAAGAGGGCATGGTACATAATTGATATATTTGTAGGTTTCTTGAAGCCAATTTGCGAAAATTAAACAATAACAATCCTAGAAAATAGTTTTAGCCAACGTTTTAAACAAAATTGTTTCAGGTGTTAGGAACTTCTGAGGCACAATCTCTGACGCCGGGACCTCGCGCATTTAACTACGGCGCAAGAGATCACGCGTAACGAATTGGTAATTATTGATAAATATTTACTCATATAGTTAGCAAATACCATTATCTAGGATTCTAATTGAGTATTTTATTCATATTGGCTTCGACAAAAGCGTAAAAATCAATTGATGTTTCCAGCGTTTATTTATCTACCATGCACTCTTAAGAGTCAGTGATTGAGAGATAGGGCTAGGAATATTTCGTGGGTTCACTGGCCCGTAGACTAGCCTCCAACACTCTGCGTACTCAAGAAGACAGAAACTGTTCATTGGCTGCTCGCTTGCTCAGTGCTACCACATGATTTGGCCGGTTTAAACATGTTATTTAGCTACGTCTTCAGTTGTGGCTCAACGCCTTGCAGGAAGTGTATAATTAGTAGGGACGGGAATTTTTGGTGAAAAGATTTTTGCCCCACTTTATTTCAGCATCTAACGTGCACACCTGCAGTTCAATTTCATGGATATTGACAGTGGCGGCTCGTGGGTTGTTGCCAGGTAGGGCTGCAGCTGCCAAGAGCTGTACAGGGTTGTGCGCTGGTTGACTCTACAGCCACTGACATGCTGCCCCTTACTACTGAGTGGTCACAACACATCTAGTAGCCGGCAAATATTTCATGCTCGTTGGTCTACGGCGCGTTCATCAATAGTTAGAGACCGGAAAAATTCGCATTTTCTTTTAAGCGCAAGCTAGAATTCCCACAACTTTAGGTCCGTATCGCGTTCTCAATAGGCCGTTGACTTTCTCGACACTTCCTGGAAGTATCTGAGCCAATAATAAGACTGTAGCTGAATACAGGCTCATTTGACAGTGTCAGCGAGCAGCTAATAAACAGCTGCTATCACATTCAGTACACACATGTTCTTAGAGGCTATCCTACAGGTTAGTGAACCCGCGAATTTTTCCGGCCTCTATCAATAGTGTACAGTTCCGACTATCTGCAGCTCAACCCAGCAACAACACACGAGCCGCCACTGGCCCGTAGGCATCTGCATGTCCTGATGGATGACATGAAATTAAGCCCTACAATGGAGAAGAGACGGAATGAGAAAGGCGAGGGAAACGGGAGATCCCCGACAATACCCGCCGGCCAACGACAATGTCCGCCACATTTCCCACATGCGAAAAATACGAGCTGAACCCGACAATGATCGTACACGGATCGCTTTAGTGGGAGCCGAGTGATCTGACCACTCGGAACCTAAAGAGACCTGGAAATGTATCGGGTACAACGTCCTTCCGACTGGACTGCACAGTCCTGTGTACACTGGGTCCTTAGACTTGTCGTTTGGCTGTCGCTTCAGAGAGTGCACAGTTGCACACGTGACATGGTAGAGCGCTAGTCAGTGAGTGTCTTCATGCAAGCCTGCTATTGGTTCACAGTCCTAAAGGAAACAGTTCCACTAACACTGATCCCAATCCAAAAGTAATAATTCTAACGTCTTCTTATGTGAATTCGCTAGAGAAAAAAAGTAGAGCCTACGATTTTTGGAGAAAAAAATTCTGCAACAATTTTTTTCAAAGCCTTATGTTCACATCTGATTAGATCATTTTAAACGCGAAATTGGTTTCTTTTCACGCCAAAATTAAGTTTAATAAGTTCTGTCATTTCCAAGCCTATTTAAATTTCATTTTGCATTATCAATGAATGCACCAACTTGTTTGAAAGCCTGGCGTGCACATCTGATGCTACGCTTCACGGTCAGTGATTGGATGTTTAAACTGTCATACGTGTTGGGGTTCTATCCTCCAATTACAGAGGCGTGGTATCGCAGTAAACATATTCTGATTGGCGCAGTCACATAAGCGACGCCTCTGCATTAAGACGCTCTGCAAAGAACCACGAAGCAGTGCTGCGAATGTTGACAACAAACAACAACAAACTGCTGTAGAAAACATGTATACATAATTCAGTGTACGTACTGACTGTTAAGGTAATGCTCTTTATTTTATACTAGTTTTATGATAATTATTTTTAAACTTAAACGTGAGCAGGCAGCAAAAATCAATTTGGCTTTTATGTTAAAAAATTATTTTGTCACGATAGCTAATATTTTCAAAATAAGAAATTATATGGTTTCGACTAAAAAGTCACACTCAAAGAAAAATTTTGTAGAAAGTCTTCCCTGCAAAATTATTTTGTAGTAACCACAATATTTTAGTGGTATCTACAAAATGTTTTTGTGGTAACCACAATATTTTAGGGGTATATACAAACTGTTTTTGTGGTAACCACAATATTTTAGTGGAATCTACAAAATGTTTTTGTGGTAACAACAATATTTTAGTGGTATCTACAAAATGTTTTTGTGTTAACCACAATATTTCTGTGGTATTTACAAAATGTTTTTGTGGTAACCACAATATTTTAGTGGTATTTACAAAATGTTTTTGTGGTAACCACAATATTTTAGTGGTATCTACAAAATGTTTTTGTGGTAACCACAATATTTTAATGGTATCTACAAAATGTTTTTGTGTTAACCACAATATTTTAGTGGTATCTACAAAATGTTTTTGTGGTAACCACAATATTTTAGTGGAATCTACAAAATGTTTTTGTGGTAACCACAATATTTTAGTGGTATCTACAAAATGTTTTTGTGGTAACCACAATATTTTAGTGGTATATACAAAATGTTTTTGTGTTAACCACAATATTTCTGTGGTATTTACAAAATGTTTTTGTGGTAACCACAATATTTTAGTGGTATCTACAAAATGTTCTTGTGGTAACCACAACATAAAGTTTCCTCGGCAAATATCCACAAAGTATATTGTAGCCGTCACAATTTTTTTCCGTGCAATTAACCATAATTTCGTCAATTACATAATTAGCTAAAACCATACTATTTAATGTCTTGAAAAAATCAGCCATCATCGATTTTAAACAAAACAACCAGATAGAGTTTTGATATCCGCTCTCGTCTAGGCGTAAATAATTAATATCGCTGAAAAGTAGGAACAAAAGAGCCTGGCCTTAATCAAAGCGCACAGAGGAGTGTAATTAATTAATGTAAATCATTTCTGTCCAGGAGGGAATTGGAAAGCGAGGGGGAACATTGGTGCGAGTAGTCTATATGGCGAATTCAAAAACTAATCTGACTGCGTGTTAAAAATAGCTGTAATGTGGTGAACTGTGTTTCGTAGTAGCGTTGGGCAATACGTCGACATTTTGATTAACTATGTTTCCACAGTCCCCGTGGTCACAGCCAATCTGCTACTGTTCGTTCAGGAAACTAGGCGTGAGCTGTGGGAATACGTCCACACGTCACGACGTGTGAATATTAATGTTTGCCCCGAGAGAAAAGAGAGAGAGAGAGAGAAAGAGAGAGAGAGAAAGAGAGAGAGAGAAAGAGAGAGAGAGAGAAAGAGAGAGAGAGAGAGAACAGTACGCACAAAATAAAAACCGTTCTTTTAACTTCCCCTGCACGAAATGAGATGCTTATGAAATGTGACTACGGGTTTACAGGGCGCTTAAAAGGAACAGAGCTTTAAAGTATTACACTAGGAGTTTCAGGGGGAAAATAATATATGCATAGGGATCTACATGTTTAATTATATTCGGCGGTGACCAGTAATTTTTAATGACAACGCTTTCGGACAAAATAACATTTTTTTTTTTTTTTGCATTTAAATGAGGATAGTATTGCTGCAGGAATAAAATCTAGAACAAAATATTTTCGAGTGTTTTTATAATGCAAATACATACATGTTCAAAGTTTTCAGGCTATTTAAAAAACGCCCTAAAGGCGCTACCTCAATGTGGGAAGGTATAACAGATACTGATCCACATGTGTATCCCTATAAATGCTCGAACCAGGACTATGACGTAGCCAGGGCCCTTAAGGGGCGATGGCATGAACTACAGTGGAGGGAAAACATTAATAAACATATGGTATATTTACATACTTTAGTACTGTTCATTTACATTAACTGGCTAATTATGTCGCTCTGTTGTTCGTGGCACATATTGTGAAACAGACATACGCGTGTACGGTACAGATGGCAGTAAAATGAACTGAAATATTGAGTCGACGTATGGAAACATATGCTATAGAGGAGTTAACTAGCAAGCATTTATAATTTATTATTGATTGAAACCGTTATTATCACTTAAGTATTTAATTATGAAATAAAGCAGATAACAGTTTTAGCGAGGTGGATCGTACATGGCCCAAAAAGAACAATATGTTTCATCTCAGTTAATGTGATATATGGTACACATTTCCATTATCTTAAGAGGACGTGGTAAATAATTCTGCGCTAAAAGCATCAGCTTAAAATTGTATAAATCAAAAAATGTCATTCCTAGACAATAGTTTCTGCCAACTTCTGAGCAGCAATTTTCCTCGAGTAGCGTAATGTTGAAGAACAATTTCTGACGCTGAGATCTTGGACATTTATTTCTGGCGCAAGCGATCACGGTTCACATCTGCAACATTCTGGGTAAATATTTGCTCATACATTTGGCACACGTCAATATCTAAGCATGTAGTTTTGTAGTTTTCTTCCATATTAACTTTAAAAAAACGTGACTATTTCAATTGGTGTTTTCAGCGTTCATTTACCTACCACACAATGCTAACTTAAATTCAAACATTCAAAATACTTCACATGGGCGTAGACGATGTTACCAACTGTACACGGCATTCTGCAAAGTTGGCACCCTGCAGATATAAACACTGTACATGCGCATGTTATAGTCTGTTTCATGTAAGTTTGGTAAAATTAGACAACTACTTATAGGCATAGTATTTGATATTTTGTAATTTGTGACACAATGCAAGACATTATTAGTTCTAAAATGAGCCAGGAATGTCCATTTTTCCATTTACACTGCAAAATTTGTATTACATTGTGCCACAAACCTCAGAACATCACAAATTATTGCCCATAAGCAGATGTCAAATTTTACCAAACTTACATGAAACTGAGTATAATAATATATATACGAGACAATATTTATAATGACATGCAGGCAAGGCTTCCAAATGCGTTCAGTTAGTAGTGAGCTACCGATCTTGAGTATTTTATTTTATTCCGACTGTACAGATGTTTTTTTTTAAGAGTGTCGTCAATCCCAATTAATTCAGAATGTTTCGTTATTCCATGACATCATTAGCAGCGATCGTCCTACTCTGCAGACAATCCTTTCTCGTTAAGAAATCTGTGCATTGAATATCGGATTTATAGATATAATTAGTACTTCTTTATTATCTTCATTCCTACTACCTATAATTTCCATTTTAATGCGCGAGACAACTATTACTCACTAATAACCCGGCTGTAAGCCTCAGAGTTAATATTTACTTTCAGTATTTCTCTTTTTAATTGTCTTACGGTGGTATATTAAATTCCATTCATTAGTTTGGCCATCAAGAAATATAATTCTGAGAAATTTGTCATTCGGGCACGAAAGTAACCGGCCAACATCTTGGCACAGAATATGTAGGAATACAGAAGTTAAATAGCTGGTACGGCAGCAAACTCAGTCACACGCGCCAGCAAAATGGCTTCGTAGGCCAGCAACGTGGCGGAAACGGCTACAGCCAATCAGCGTAAGGCATCTACCCTGCTAGACGGCAGTCACGCCAATAGGAAATCTATTTGTATCATGCAGGCGCCAACCCAGACACGAGGCTGGTATCAACAACCTCGGACAGCCAATAAGCGACGAGGTTCACCCATATCAAACGAGCCGCCACGTCATTTCACGTCTGTATTACTATCTAGTCTGTGCTCTCGGCTAGGTATCTGCAAATGTTGCGTTATTATCTGACAGCAGACTGGACTCTAAGGTACTGTGTTCGTGCCTGACATTCACTGGAGGCCGACAATTTGCGTGCGGCGCACGAAGGACCAATCAAACAAATGACTAGAGACCGGAAAAATTCGCGTTTTTTCTTGGGCACAAGCTAAAATTCTAACAACTGTAAGTTTGTGTCATTTTCGCAATTGTCCTTTGACTTATTTGACACCGCGTGGAAGGCGCCGAGCCAAGAAAAATAAACGAAGGTCTAGTAATGTTGGTACCACTGTGCCAGTGAGCAGCCCTTGGACATCTGTTGCCTAGTTGCATACATATATATTCTTGGAAGCTAGCCTACATGTCAATGAACTCGCGAATTTTTCCCGTCTCTACAAATGACATGAGACCAACTGTAAAATACCCACTATACTTTTATAATACGGGCACACACACACACACACACACAAACGAAAGCCCGGAACTAAAAGCGGCGAAGATTGCCCGTATCAAATGATCCGCCAATTCGTTTCACGTCTGTGTTACTGTTCAGTCTGAGACCACGTGCCATCACTATAGGCACGATTATTTCGCGTATTGATTCTAGGTCAGGTTGAACGTCAATAACGTATTCTTCACTCCTTCTGTGATTAGACGAGGGCTGTTTTAACACACATTTGACGACTGCAAGCCAGTTATAAATAGAGCCCACGAATTTTGGTGAAAAGAATTCTGCAACAATTTGTTTCAATGCCTCGTGTGCACATATGCAGCTCTGCTTCGTGGTCAGCGATTGGCTGTTGTAAATTCTCAGCGTCTCGGGGTTTTACCCGCAAATCACAGACGTGTGGTGTCGCAGTAACCTTGTCCCTGCTGGCACTAGTCAAATGAGCCACGCCTACATTCTGCCAATACTCAAGAAGCAGAGCTGCATTTGTGGACACAAGGTATTGAAACAAATTGTTGCAGAATTCTTTTCACTAAAAATCGTGGGCTCTAGTTATAAATAAGGAAACGAGTCGTGGAGATATCACGTGCTACACGTTTGTACTGTTCGAAGCCAATGGATATTCGGCCTCAGGCGGTACACGTATAGAACTGAGAAGTCTAGGCTGTAGTCAGATAAATACGCGAAGTACTCGTGCCTCTAGTTATCAGTAGAAGCTGGAATACTTTCGTGGGTTCACCGACTCGTAGGCTAACCTTCAATAATACATGTTTAGTAAAACAGATAACAGCTGCTCATTGGCGGCTTACTAAATCTAGCGATACCGCATGATTGGCTCTGCATTTAGATGCTTCTTTAATATTGGTTCAGTGGCCTCTATGACGTGGCAAATAAACACGGGGTCAATTCAGTTAGACGTTTTTACAGTTGTTGGATACTAACCTGTGTCCAAAATAAAACGCGAATTTTTCATATTTCTAGCGATCAGTAGAGAGGAGCAAATTTTACGTTATAATGTCGCGACAGGGTAGAATTCACAGTCCTATATTCAGCCGAACACACTCCGTGGCGTTATTATCCGACAAACTACTTCTTCTGAAGCAAGACCGTCACGCACGAACATATCTTACAATAGAAAACTAGTCAACTTAGCCCCTGCAAGCAGGTGCGATGCAACTCGCTGAATACTCCGCATACGAGGATTGCCTACCCAGCGGCGAGGCAGGGGCATGAATGACAGCCTGGCGCGACTTGACCCGTCCTTGCACCAAGATAGTCGAGCTTCACCCCCGGGGGACGAAGCCCGCGCCGCTGTGTAATTAGCCGTCGCCACGGCGTTGCTAATTATTCACGGCTCGTCCCGACACCCCCCACCCCCGCCCAGTTATGTTAATTACAGTTTCATGGCCCGCTCTGCAAAGTGGTCTCACGGGGTTGTAGGTATCTCTCTGCCCGGGCGGCTCACACCACAACTTCCTCTCGACGAGGAAGAATAAGACGACCGAGGGTAGTGGTAACACGTCGTGTAAGACCCTCTCACATAACTTCTTCATCAACCACTAACAAGGCAAGAGACAACCACACGGGAGTGGAAGATTGCGGGCGTGGTTTACAGACAGACAAGAAAACACGCCTACCGCGCGTGAGAGGCTGAAAAGTGACAAGAGCAGTAAGGTCGACCTTGAAGCGCGCATCAAATACCGCGTCGCCTCAACGAGCCAAGCGCTGAACTAGCGTACAAGCTTCCCGCCGAACTGCGAACTGTTTTTACTATGGGACACTAAGCAGTGACCATATACTTTTATTGTAGGAAAGTTTGTAACTAACTTCAGTGCAGGTCGCAACCTGAGTTTCACATACATCCTGTAAGTACATTTGGAAGTACGACAGTCTGAAAAGGCCGTTTTTAGCCATGTTGGAGGACGTAGAAACAGTGTTTTTAAGGAGCGTGGCGTCTTGACAATGAGGTCCCGACCAAGAAAACAAGCGAATATCCTGCAAATATGTTCCAGTATAAAACAAATGTCTACAAGCAAGAAGCAATTATTTAACGATTGCTTATTTCAATATAATATTTATAATGTGCGTAAATCATTATTTTTTTTGCTTCCTACTGAGACTTAGATATAGGCTAATTATACTATAAGTTTGGCACAGGGACAATTTCTGCCGCTTGAGAGCGCTGGTATCAGTAAGAGGCATAGACTGACCAATCACAGAGCTTTCCTGAATGTAAAGTATCATTATGCTTATAATTTAAAGTCGAAACTGGTTAGTTTTGAGCTTAAAAATTAAATTCAATTTCTTATCTCTTTGCCAATCCAAATTAAATGTATTTTCTCTATGGTCTCGTATTTGATTAGACTTGTCAGTGATAGCAGCGAAACTAGTGGCAGAAGTTTTCCCTGTGCCGAACTCTCACATAAGATAACACATTTTCTTTATAACCTGCAGTAGAATTAACTGCACTTAGATACATAGAACGGCGTATAATTTAAGGGGTATTGATCCCCACCACCTTGGATTTATCTGTCTGTCCCTTCTCGATAAATTCTGTTCCAGTCGATGTATCAAAATTTTTGTCACGACAAGGCATAGATACAAACTTAATCGATTTTCTGTAATTGCTGGAACCATACTATATTCATTATTTTTTACGGGAAACAGCTGAAAAGGAAAAATTGCTTTATTTACGGGAGCGACTACATAGGCCACAACATTAACAGAAACAATGCCATATGGATTCCAAAAAGTGAATGAAACAATAAACTATGCCTTGTCAGCGTGAAAAAAGTAAAATAATGTGTCTATTCCCTGATTTATAAGAAAAACCGTAAAACCGATCTGACAGGGATCAATCCCCCTTAACAGAGAACTCACTATATTTGACCTTGGCGTACCCTCGAAAGGGGAAAATAAATAATTACATGATTTACTAGCTGTACGCCCGAGGCTTTGCTCGCGTGTGTTACTAATCGCAATAATATTTGCTTTAATTGAAAAACCTCTTTGTACATCAGATAGGTAGTTCAGTCATCAAGTGCTAGAACGACGAAGCTGCTAGTTGAGTTAACTCTGCAGCAGAATAAGTAGCTATAGCTGACGACGCGAAAAGCAGTCTTAAGTTTGTCCCTGCCACAAACAGCTACTTCACCTGGGCCTTATTTACAGTCACAGCAAAGTTGACGTTGTGAGGTAATCACAGACTCTTAAATGTAAGAGGGTAATCGAAGGAAAAACGTAATTTACGTGGTATGATTTGCATAATTTCTTCTTAGCACTGCTCGGTTCATGAAGACTGACTAAATGTTTGGCAACTGTGTCGATCAACCGCAACGCGACACTCGTGGTGTTTGGAATGCAGCTGGCGACATTCTTTGACGTGTGTTGTAAAGATAATAATAGGCGTAGCCATTCCTCTCAGTCACACGACAATCATCTGAAGAGGCGTACACAATTAAAAACTGGATAAGTAAGACTTCAACATTAGAACTTAAAACTTTTTCTGTATCACAGTGGTCTGAATTAAACCAAACATAATTCAGCTGTTACTGCTTACTTAGTTACATTCTAATTTGTACGCTTATATCGCAACTATAGAACAACAGGGGCACAACTAAAAAATGCGGTTCCGAAATATTGGCATTTGAAGTTATAGTGAAAAAACAAATTTGCGTGTTCAAAATTTTCTGTAAACATAATTCCACTTTTCATGTCGGAATGTATATAATTAACAGTTTATAATATTGTTATTCTATGATAATTATGTGATTTTCTTCATAGAAATATGAAAAGTACATAACAATAATAAGGAGTCAATTTAAAAAATAAATAAGTGTCGGTATTGTAAACAGAAATGCCATTGAAAGATACATTACAACAGAGGCCAAACTCAAAATAACCACTTTCTGAGCTGTGGTCCTATTGATCTGGATATGCGTTATGTCAAGTAATGCAACTTGAAGCAATTTAAGTTCTACTAAGTTTTTGAATGTGTAAATCCTTTTAAAAAGTTAGAATATGTCCATTTCCCTGCAAGATACGCGCAGATATTTTTTTTACTGTCGCTTGCGAAGTTGAAACGAGGTATGACATATATCGATATACACTGTCATTCGTGGCTATTGAAGAGGCAGGAAGCTATCGACTCTAGGAATGGAGGAGATGAAGTAGCGCAGGATAACTGTGGAGAGCCACAAATGGCTTGGCCCGCCTCGAGGGAGGCGACGAGGAAATAGCGTGGGAAAGTAAAATGAACGAAGGTGGGGTAGCAGCTGGAAGCAGTGGGCAGAAAACAAGCGAGGACGCGAGGGTGTGATAAAAAAACAACGTCAAAATCGCCAAGTCAAGGGGAGGATGGGGAAGAAGGACAAAAACCTCTACAATGTGAAACACGCCGAGCGTTCTGGGCTTTGCTAGGTTTCAGAATGACGGCGAGGAACAGAAAGAAGCGCGCTCTGGAGCGACAAAGGATTACATCCTGGACATGAAGCTGTGAGGTAACAGTAGACTTCACAGTTACATGTACATCCGCCATGGATCGCTTGTTTCTCAATTCTCTTTGGTTACGTACTAGCTGTTGCCTCTGACTTCGTTCGCGTAGGTTTCAATTTAATACCGCTTCGAGTCGTGCAAAAGTTCAGTACTCCAAACTATCTTAACTAATTCGTAAAAATACGTATTCCTAATTTCAATATAATTTTCAAAAAAGTGAGATTTAAAAAAATTATTTTGATAAAAACTTTTCCACGCTTAAAATTTTATTTAGGCCCAACATATTGTGTTAATACTGCTAATATCAAAAGTAATAAATTACAGTAAAAAATTATAATTTCCTAAAAACATTTTTGAAACTATTCTTTCTTAATTCTACATAGTACAAAATGATGTTAAGAGTAATTCATGACTGATTTAGAAACATTTTGTAAAATAAAGTTAACTTCGCTAATTTTTTTCAGAGGAACCAGTTCTACCCCAGCCCGGTTTTGCCCCCTCTTTTTCCTTATGTATAAATGTGTTGTTAGAAACCTTCGCGGGCGTAAGCACACGTCACAAGTGTTCCAATGCGATCGGATGAGTGGCGTAGGAACGCAAACAGACAGAAATTAATGTTTATAATTGTAGATGTCAGCAAGATGTTTATGTTCCTATTCTCCATTGGTATTTATAACTATTAAACGTGAGTTTACTAACATATAATGAAATATATGTGAGAGTAAGTACAGCAGGGGAAACAACCAAAGACAGTATTTTTCTGTCACTGTGGATGTGCGGTTGGACAATTCCTCCCTCGTCTGTGACACGTTATTGGCTGCACAGTTACCTGTACATACCAGTCAGCTGGTTGCACAGACAACTCACAGTTTTGTCTAGTTTCCTTGGAACGTACCCAGTGGCGTAAGCAGGATTTGAGAAAGAGGGGGGAGGGGTCCAACCTGAGAATAATACATTAGACACCAACCACACCTTTAAAGCGGGGAGTCCTCTCCCTGGAAATTTTTTATTTCAAGGCGCAAAATAGTGCTATTTCAGGAGTTTTTCGTATGGATACATACAACATTACACTCGTCAAAATAGTTTAATTATTTAATACGATTTTTTTAAAATTTTTTGTGTCTAATTTGGGAAGGGGGTTTCAACCTGATGACGCAATTTTTTAGCTTTCATACCTTTTACATAATGACATGCCAAAGTTCAAATTTGCGTAAAATAATTTTATGCTAAAAGTAAAACCAACTGGCTCTCCGATATGAAATAACTGACACTGAAAAACAGTGTCATGAGTTACGTCAAGACCGGTATAAAAACCACATTGCATTTCATTTTGTATTAAAAAAAAAAAAAAAAAAAGAACATTCTCAATTTTGAATTTTGAATTCAGTGATTTTTTACAAATAATATATAATATATTTTTGTACTTAAAAATAATTACTGGAATTTGAAATTAGAATAAAAAATATAAATAATTTAAAAAAATTTATATTTTGTTTTTACATCGAGGATTTATTCAGTTTGGTATGTCATTTGGTTTTTGTGGTGGTCAACAAACCGTAAAATGCAAATTTTGACGTCTACAATTCATTACACAAAAACTATGAGAGACAGAAAAATTTCATTATAGCAAAATTTAGTCACAATTTATGTCTAAAATAAGATAAAAAATATCTGGTACAAATAACAAAATTAAAAAAATGACGTTAAAAACCGACGTAGAACGCGCCCGGGCGCGGTATGCGGCAGTTTGCATCGCAATGTTTTTATTTGTAGCAAATATTTTTTTCCTTATTTTAGACACAAAATGTGATTAAATTTGGCTCGTATGAAAATTTTTATCTCGCATAGTTTTCGCGTTATAGCTTGTTAAAGTCAAAATTTGCATGTTTACGTTTCAAGGACTACACTAAAACAAACAGACAAACGAAACTGAAACAGTTCACAGTGGACAAAGACGTCGCAGGATACAGTGGCACGTCCATTAAAGCAAAGAATAATGTTATTTTGTATTTAAATGAAAATGCTGAAATTTAAAATAAAATTTAGGAAAATTCAATACTTTTCTTTAGTACAAAAATATTTTATTTTGTGGTTAAATATAGCTGAACTTGTAGCCTACAACATCGTAATTCACAGGGATTTTTTTTTAGTTTGGTAAGTGAGTTGGTTTTACTGTCGCCCTTAAAACGGAAAAATGCTAATTTTGGCTTTAACAAGTCACTATGAAAAAAAGTGTTCGAGGTAAAAAAAATTTTATAAGAGAAAAATTTAGTCACATTTTGTGTTTAAAACAAGAGAAAAAAATATGTCGTACAAATATAAAAATAAAAACATGGTGATGGAAACTGCGGTAGACCGCGCCCTTAACGTTAGCGGCAAAGTGAATGAAGAAGAAGATGTTACCTGGAGCAGAAGTTCGTCGTCGCGGAAGTTGAGGTAGGCGGCGAGGGCAATGTGCGCCGCCCCCAGCACTGCGCCGCCCCCCGCCGCCTCCTGCAGGCGTATAGGCAGCAGGGCGTATGTGATGTATGTGAAGAACATGGCGGCCCACATGCCCGAGGAAGGTGCTCGTCTCTCTGCTGCAGATGCGAGTGTGAGCTGTAGGGCGAGGAATGTAGCCAGTACGACGTACGACACTCCTAGTAGGTAGAGCTCGTTGAGAGCAGGCTTGGCCAACACCACCATCAGACCTGCGGCACCACCAGCAGCACCACCTCTACTCTAGACCCCGGTACAGCCACCACACACAAGACAAGCTACATAGACACATAGGTACCTGCCGGGTCCACTCACAGTCCTGAGTACACATGTCCTCAGCTTCTTGTTCATCTAGGCTATTCAATTGTGAAAACTCATAATTTTTTTATTTTTAAGAAACATTCTTAATTTTGTAGACGTTGCTAGTGATTACATTATTTTCTTACATAAAATATGCACAATATTCCCACGATGGAATGTTAAAGGACAAAATTTGCATGGCTACGGCATCATACACCATACATAATCTTACTGACTTACGGTACTAAAATGTAAAAAAAATTTGCACTGGAATAAGACGACTTGGGCTATAAGCCAAACGTTATAAAGAATGAGATTAAAAACACATTTTTCAATTTTCAAAAATGTTTGAAAATAACAGATTTTATGTAAAAAAATTATATTTCCAGCAAATACTTTTTTTAACAAATAGCGACATTCCTTTTAATTAAAACGATAGCAAGTTTATATCTATGCGAACTGTTAATTAGTTCTGTATGTCGGCAGTAACAAGTGTACTTATATTTCTACGACACGACGAGATGCCGTGAGTTGTCGAGTTGGGTGATAAGAGCTGATAGTAGCTTGGGCGACAGCTTCAAATATCTGAGCGTTGTTTTTTTATACACCGTCTCGATGCGCTCTGTCGGGCATCGGGAATATTAAGGGCGCGGTCTACCGCAATTTTCATCACAATTTTTTTTTAAATTTTTTTTGTGCCAGATTTGTTTTCTTATTTTAGACACAAAATGTGACTAAATTTGGCTCTCATTAAATTTTTTTATCTCTCATAGTTTTCGCGTAATGTATTGTTAAAGTCATATTTTGCATGTTTCCGTTTTAACGACTAAACTAAAACCAATTGATATACCAAACTAAAAAAATCACAGTGGATAAATACATTACAGGCTACAATGTCATGCTCATAAAAATAAAGAATAAAGATTATTTGTATTTAAAAAAAATTCTAAAACTAAAAATAAAAATTTTAAAAATTCAATATTTTTTTAAAATACAAATAATTTTTATTCTTCATTTTTATGAGCATGACATTGTAGCCTGCAATGTCTTTATCCATTGTGATTTTTTGAGTTTGGTATAAATAAGAAAAATAAATAAAAATACAAATACAAATAAAAAATAATAAAATGGTGATGAAAATTGTGGTAGACCGCGTCCTAATGGTATAATATTGCTAATGTGACGAATTGGAACATCCTTAACCGCCGCTCAAGTTGTACAAGTAGGGCGAATTCTTTCATGCTTGGAGTTATTATTACCGAGTTCAGTAAGAACGTGAACCAGGTGTTAAATTCACGTGCACAGAAGTTAGAAACAATTTCTTCAAAATGAATTAACGAAATTCGCAGGTCTCCAGGTATGGTACGTAAATAAATCTACCGAAACATGATCTTAAACCTTCAAATTCAAGGAATTCTTCATGAAATAGCTGAAAACCAGCATTTTTAAGTCATCGTTCACGGAAAATATTCGCTCATTAAGTTTGCAAAAACCAAATTTCCTAAGATTACTTTTTTTTGTACTTTCGAAAACTTATTGTCTTAAATTACTATCACCAGCTGTAATTAATTAACTAAGCACCTTACTAATACCGCATCGTAAGATAAAAATTTGCAAACTAAACTTTACGGCCTACTCCGCCTCGTGTGTGAAATTTGGTTTTCTTACAGCTGTGATGGCAGCCCTGTATACAGGTATTTTCAGCTGACTGTCGGACTGCCAAGTACATACGAATAAAATATTTTACCCGGAGGAAAAGTTGTTTACAGAACAGAATTTAAAATAAAAACAAATATTACGTGAGACAGGATATGAAAAGCACAGATTGAAAATCGTTGTGATGGCAATCATTGCCAACCTAACATAATTAGGCCAAGGTTTATTCTAATTTTCTTGCTCTATGGCGGCCTTGTATGTCGGCAAAGTTTAAGAGCCTTCCCTAACAAGTTTGTAGTGTTGATGTTCCAAATGAATACTTAATTTTACAAACTAATTACTCCTCACAGAATAAACTTGAAAGACAACTAGGCGCCTGCAAAATTTGCGTTATTATTTGTTGGCAGGCGGGAAAAAAATATTTGTGGCAGCTACAAAATATTTTGTAGATATTTACCCTGCAAAATTAATTTTGTGATCACTTAAAAACATTTTCTTGACTCCACTTAAATATTGTGGCCACTACAAAACTATTTTTAAGTTACTACAAAATAATATTGTGTAGGGATTACTTCTAACAAAATGTTCCTTTCAGTATACATACCAGAGTACAGCCTGAGATTATGCTGGCAACGAGCCTCCATATGACGTCATTGACGTAGGTGACTGTTTTACCGCAGGTTGGTCATTCTACCGTGGAACTGTTGATTATCGTACACTAGCTTTTACCCGCAGCTTTGCTCGCGTATAATTTGGTGCTCAAAAAGACGCCACATTTGAAACACTTTGGAAGTTGACGTAGTACAGAAGGTCTCGGTTCGGGTCTTCGGCCTTCATCGTCGCACTTACGCTTTTAAGTCGGGCGTTCGGCCCCCTTTACGTTTTTGGGACCTGCCCCTCCCCCCCCCCTCCTCATGAGAGTGCAGCGTCATCTAGTGGATTTATCGAGGAATAGGTATCGTGAAAATATTATCCCTGTTCAAATACGTGTGTGTATCAATTTCCATTGTTGCGGGAATTAATAATATAAGTACGTAGACTGTGCATATATATTTTTTTCCCGTGAATTTTCTCGATATTTTAATAGTTATTCGGCTAATAGTAGCGGAGCCGAATCCAACGAAAAAAAAAATAATTAAAATCGGTCCAGCCGTTCTTGATATATAAATGCTGTAACTAAACCGACTTTGTTTTATATATGTATATAATATACCGTAATGCATTCTCCGCTGCAGACCACTACATTTTTGGCCAATGGGAGACGTCGAATGACAGTCGCTGGAGTCTAACCTTCTGGCAAAAAAATGACGGGAATTTATACGTCTCTAATAGAAAGCGCTTTGCAACAAAAATCATTCTACGCAAAATTTCTGGAGGGTAAATAACACATGAGAAGTTGTAACACGTATTTTTTTTTTTTTTTTAAATTTATAACATTTAATTTCTATAATATAGTTTTTAAATTAAAATTTTACAAAAACTACGAGAGAACATATTTATAATGCTTTCTACAGCAATATCCCATCAGAAATTTTACACAGCACTTTTTGTTTGAAAGAGCTTTTAATATGGTAGAGAAATAATTTATTTAACACTCACTTCGATGTAATCTTCTTGGATGCGTAAGCAGAACTTTCGAGGGCCCTTACTGCCAAATGTTTAGCCAATAAGTTAAATTCTGGACAGGGCCGCCGAGAGAGGGGGGCAAAAGGGGCAAATGCCTAGGGGCCCGAGTGCATAAGGGGCCCGGGCCCGGGGCAATGAACTGAAAAATAATGAAATAAACTTGTAGAAAAATTATATTTCCCATATATAATTTGTCTCATGTCACAATTGGTTGCTTCTTGCGTTATTTAGAAGCCAAACAAATGTTTCAGTTTACAGTAGAAAGAAAGCAAAAAAAAAAGAGAGAGATTTCGGATGGTATGGGGCCCTAAAGACTTACTTGCACAGGGGCCCGGAAATCCTGTCAGTGACCCTGATTCTGGAGTCGATGTTATGTATTTGTCTCAACAATCACGAAACGGGAAATTTATTAGTAAATACTGCTACACTGAGCAACCTCGTTGCTAAGTTTTATGGTTACAATATTTCAATCGTAACATAAAACTTTTTTAAAATTTAAATTTCATAAAATAATATGAGTCCAGCAAATGTTTCAAATTTTTATTTTTGCCGCCGCATTCATTAATTAACTAAGTTAAACATAACTTCGGTCTAAAATATTAGTCTTTAAATCGAGCCGTTAGGGAGTAGGCCTAAATTGTTCAACATTGATAGTTCCATTTAAATGTCACCTTGGTACATTATAGATGCTTAAGGTTTAATTGGTTTAACTGGAAACTAGATCATTACACATATAATAGGAGGATAAGGAAACCAGGAACTGGATGTGAAGCGGCATAGCCTGTGTGAAAGGAATCATCCTATATTTAACCTGGAGTGACTTAGAAAAACCGAAATGATAATGACTGGACAAAATTTGCATAATGATAAGCATGAGTCCCAAATGCAAACATTCGTGTTGACATCTTCGGGCAGCGGGGAGGGTTGGAGAGCGCCACGTCACGGCATAGGGGCAAATAAAACGCTTAATTTATGAAGATGGCGGTTTCTATAGAAATGTATTCCATCGGTTTGATTATGTCATAATTGTACAGTTTTACGTTTAGGTTAAACAAAAAAAAATGACATTAACAATTAAAAATAACACAGCAGCAAAGTTTTCGTTTGAAATATCAGCCAAATACAATCAATCTTATTTCCAGACACATCGTCTAGCTTTATAAAGACGGCTTTGAACATTTAAAATGTGTTCCGCGGTGTCATACGTGAAAATTGAAAAGTTAGGAAATATTGGAATATACAAAATACCTAAAATGTTTTACGAGAAACTGCAATGTAATTTGTACGACTATAATCAATGTGACAACATTATATATATATATATATATATATATATATATATATATATATATATATATATATATAAGTTGATGGTACTCAGCCCCGACTGAATATCTGACTCTATGCCCTATGGATACAAATAGTTGACTGGTAATTAACATTGCGTGACGGTTCTTGATGTTAATATATTTACTCTATGGGACCATTGTTGGAGCAGTAGCTAGAGCATTCACCTCTTACCAAGGAGATCCGGGTTCAATTCCCGGCAGGGTAGGTCTCGGATTTCGCATGTGGGAATAGTGTCTGGCGATGCCTCTTGTTGGCGGGTTTTGTAGGTGATCTCCCGTTTCCCCAGCCCTTCTCATTCCAGCGCTAAAGAACTAGGTGTTAAAGGGGAGTGTTAGGCAATTATATTACTTTTTGAGTCATATAATTTATTCTAAGTGTAATATAAAAAATTTCTCTTCGACAAAGCATAGGTAGGGACCCTGTTTTTACGCGAAAAAAATTTTGTCCCAGTTTGTTTCAGTGCCTTACGTGCACATCTGCAGTTCTGCTTCATGGTTATTGGCAGCGTGTCTATGTGAAGAGCCGTATATCATTTGTCTGAGCCAATTACAATCAAGTCTCTGCAACACCTCACGTCTGTGATTTGCCGGTAGAATACCAAGGCTCGAGAGAGAGAGAGAGAGAGAGAGAGAGAGAGAGAGAAAGAGAGAGAGAGAGAGACAGTTAAAATATCCAACCACAGACCACGAAGCAGAACTGCAGATGTACACGTAAGGCATTGAAACAAAGTGAAGCAGAATTCATTTCTCAAAAAACATAGATCGCTAAGCATTGCTTATTCTTTGTAAACTACTTGACATAAATAATAATGGAATATTTCATTACTATTTATGTCAAGCAGTTTACCAATAATATATCATATGCTATGTCGAAGAGAAAAGTTTGATAATACAATTTGATTAAGTGTTATGGCTAAAAAACTGAAAATGCAATAAAATTGTCTTACACTCCCCCCTTAAGGGCGTTCAAGTGCGATAAAATCATAATTTTATATCTTTATGAAATAGTGTTAGTTTTGTAGACGATACTTGTGAGTGCAGTTTCCTCTTACGAAATAATTTTAACTTGCATAGTTTTCTCATATCGGTGCTTCAGAGTGAAAATTTCCATGCTCTGTTGCCATGCAAATAGTGAAAACCAATTGACTTACGTAAGTCAAATAATTCACAGTAAAATAACATACTATGGGCTACGTAAAAAAACCTTTTTAAAAAATCACGTGAATATTTTTTGTAATTTAAAATATCTGTGAATTTTCCACTTTTTCCCTGTACTTTTGCGATTTTTTAAAAAAATTCAAAATAACATATTTTGCTATTTTAAATACTTTATTGCATAGTTTATGGAATGTGATATCACAGTGAATTATTTTATTCAAGTAGGTCAGTTGGTTTTCACTATTTGCATGGCAGCAGAACAAGCAAATTTTGACATTGACGCCCAGTTGTGAGAAAAATATGAAAGTTAAAATTGTTTTGTAAGCGTACGCTGTTCTTATAAGTATCGTCAACAAAATTAACACTATTTCATAAAGATATAAAATTATGATTTTATCGCACTTGAACACCCTTAAGTGTCAATCAATTTACTCTATGTTGTAGGACAATGGAGGAGGTAGGGGGGGGGGAAGAAGAGACGAGTCGTGTGCAGCGTCACTCACCGCCGTAGACGAGAATGCAGCAGGTGAGCGTCATGCCTATGGCGACCACCTCGGGCGGTATGGCTCGTCGTGGGTCGCCCACGTCAGACGTGAAGACATCAGCTATCTGCAGCAGCCCGAGCACAGAACAGAGAGCCAGCAAGAGTCCCAGCAGGTGTGTCATGTTGCTCTGGTTCATACGTAGGAAGTACCTCTGGTACAGCATCTCCACCTGCCGTCATAACACACCACACTGTTCAAGACGTTTCTGTAAATGCAAGGAAAACTACTGGCAATTAACTATTCAGTTTTCTTTATAAAATAACCGACACTTAATATTCAACTGTAACACATTTTTCCGAGATACGCAAATTTCGCTTTATAGATAGACTAGACTCCACTGATCTATACATACTTGAGTATAGTCTGTGGCTTCATTGCTCAACAGTATTTATGTGATACCTAGAGATGATGGAGTATATCGCGAAATTTTTTTTATGGCAACATACCCTTGAAAACACTGTAGTTTCTTGTGACATGTATGGCTGGGTGATACACGTCTGGCACAACGTAGCTGTCTGCAGACCAGTAATAGGTATAAAATATTACAATAGCGGGATTATTATTGTCCCAGTCAAATAGGCTAACAGCTTCACGTACAAGCGAAAGCCAGTAATCTTTTCATAAGCTGGACGTGCATTGAAACCCAGCAAACAGTCAAGTTTTCCATCGATGAACCATCATCTCTAGTTATATCATTTACGTATCTGACTACTTTACATTGTAATAGTATTAGAGTATAGTTTATGTTAATAATTTATTTTACTATTTAAATGGACACTTCAAGGTAATATTTGTGTATATGAACCTTAATTGATATTAAGTCATGTGATTTAATATTTATTAATTAAAACCCCAACCTGATTGCAATAATTATCTAACTTTATTTTAAAATTTATTTTATATGTTAGGAAATCTCTCACAATATTCTATGCATATTTTAATTTCATTGATTATGGTTTTTATTGAGCACTAGTTCATATTTTGTCTTAGGAGATGATTTATTCCTTCTTGCTTAAGTCTGTTTATTTCTCTGAGCCTGAGAGGCATTGTTGAAAGCTAGTGTTTAAGCAATTTGTCTTTCTTGCTCCCTGAACCTTCGAACTTTTAGGAACCATGGCAGATTCTTCGATGGCCCGGGTTTTATATCTGCCGCCATTGTAATTTGTTAGGGCACTACAGGGAGAGTGCTTAGGCCAGCAAATAACAGTATATTTTGAGCCACCTTAAGAAGAGGCAATAATTGAATTAGTATCAAATGTAATATTTTAGTGAGCTTCAAGACATCTTGTGAACAAACTGTAAGCTGAGCTATTTGAGTTGACTTTGTTACAGCCTTTTTGTGTTAAAGTGCCTTTGTATTTTGGTTGAGAAGTATAAATTTAATTTTCCTTAAAATATCTGGAATAGTAAGTAACCAGAAAACTATTGAAATGGACTTCAATAATGTTGAAATTCAGACCAAATTGATATGGAACTTATATTACTGCCATACCCAGAGGTTTGGGAGAAAGTTATCTCACGCCTCTGCGACTGAGTTTGTTAGCCGGACAAACCATTAATTTAATGAGCTACCAAAATTTAACGTAACTACAAGAACTTCAGAACCCGTTTATAATTCAATGATGTTGGAATGTGAGTGTACTCATAGTGTGAGAGATTCTAGCTATTCTATTTGTGACTTTTTGAAACTCATCACAAAATTAAAACATTTGATTTTCATGGTAATAAACCTTATTGGTAATTTCACTTGCAATTTACAAGTCATGTTCCAATGGTATCAAACTATCTCTTAGTATCTCCTATTTTCTCATCTTTATATCTCTACTACTTTCCCACACACACAAACAGTTAGAACATGGTATCAATCACTCTATCGCGGAACTCTTAGTTATTGGCTCTAAATGATTGTCTCAAGCCACAATGCCGTGGACCAGTAGAAGACGTTCAGCGAACGTACAAGAGCTTGCAGTCTAGCCTGTTGTCTGAATGTAACGCTAAATTGGCAGACCTCTAGTTGTAACAGTTAGCTTTTTGTGTAACTCACTCGTACCTGCACCTCCCTACATGATGTCTGTTGGTCATGATTATACTCGTCACAGAGAACTCACGGCCACGGGTTTCTATTGACACTATGTTTTCCAATGTTATTTTTGAAGTCATATAGGCTAACGGTCCTATGGGTACCTATAGTAGTAAGTTAAAAAACTGATATTTGACCCACTCAAAAGCAGTTCGAAAGTCAGGTCGGTGGACCACATGACGCAAATGTATGATCTAAAATACTTATACGGCAGTTGTATTAACGTTAAAGTTTCAGAAGCGACAGAGCTATAAGGGCGAGTGTGAAGCGCGCATCAAATGCCGCAACAACGAGCCAGGTGCTGAAGTACAGTGTAAGATCCAGTTTTACTGCGGGACTTGAAGCTGTGACCGTATCAATGTATCAGTGGAAAGTGTGTAGCAAAGTTCACTGCATGTTTCTATCCAAGTTTCACACACACCCGCTTAGTACATTTCGAAGTACATCAGCCTGAGAAGGCCGTTTATAGCTATGCTGTAGGGCTCACAAACTATTTTTATATGAGCATGGAGACCTAACAATATCATCCGTCCTTGTCCTAAGTCAGTTTTGTTTTTGTACATTGGCACAACTGGGGCGCATGTTTTTTTTTTTTTTTTTGTAAAATAAACGTATTTCTCAGCACATTACAACTCATATGAAGCTCGTAGTAAGTGCCGCTCTTAAGGGTGTTCAAGTGCGATGAAATCCTAATTTTATATATATATATATATATATATATATATATATATATATATATATATATATATATATATACACACGTATGTAATCTGGTGATGCAACTGAGAAAACCTATCCAACTGAATTTTTTTTCGTAGGATACACGACATTGCTACCGAATGTTGTTGAATAGCACAAAACCAACTGACCATGCACGAGAAAATGAAACAACAAAATACGAGAGAAACAGACCAAGGAAGCCAGCAATGGCCGTGGTCAACAAACATACAAATAATTCCGAAATACGAATATAGTCGGTATATCATGGGAAAAAACGATAAAAACCAAAAAGGAAATATCAAACTGACAAGGACCGAACAAGATGCATGCCAACGGCGACAGTGATGGGCGAAAGACAATGAGGTCAACGCAAATGAACATCGCAATAGAGATGGTTGTAAAGAAGGCGAACAAAGATCAACAAAAATAACACAGACAGATGGAGGTTATACGGTTGTTGCCAGGGAGGACACAATATGCAGAGAACTGTATAGTATTGTGCGCTAGTTGATGGTACAGTTGGTATGTAGGTGCCGCTTATTACTGCCTGTACACATCACAACACGTAGACAGTACATATTTCATATAGTCACTGGTATATAGTTCACACGAGTGTACAGTTCTCGGCAACTTGTGCCCTCCCTGCCAACAACCCTCGAGCCGCCACTGCAGACAATGACAGAAGTCTCCCTTCGACGACCAACAGATGCGATGTTTCGGGAACTGGTATCTGCTCCCGTCACTCAAAGGTCAAATCTACCTAATCCCAGCATGTTAATTAATATAACAACTACTTTCTAATAATAGCACGACACTGCAGAACTTCCGATATTTACAGACGAGAGACGTGTAGTTCAGTTTCAATGGACAAAGAGCGAAGAGGAATTACCTTTCCTAATTCAACACGACCGCACAGAATTCCATAAACATCGTTATTAACGCGGTTACATGAGCGGAAATTGTTGTCATTCGTTATATTTACCGTGATCCAGTAGAGTTAATTAAACAAAGGCAGTATTTTGTTCCAGGCTACATTGGAGTGCCAAATTCACGGCCATCTAATTGCTTCGTTCGCGGATAACATGAATATCCGGCAGCGACATAATTGCAAAATTTCAACAGCGATATGAAGGACAGATTCCTGTTCAATGACGCTTGGAAACTTTAGTCAGGGATTCGTCAACAAAATAGAATTAATATTCTTATTTTATTCCTCGATTAAGTGAGACAACCCCATATAATCTGCTCTATGTGAAACTCACATGTTTCGCCACACACAGAGTTGCAGGACGCATTTGACTACGGTGCAGCATGACGTCAATCTCATTTCTGGTTACATACTTGGTAGGATAGCAATAAATAGAGCCACGATTTTATGGCGAAAAGATTTTTGCAACATTTGGTTTCGATGCGTCATGTGCACACCTGCAGCTCTGTTACATCGTCTGTGGTTGGATGATTTTACTCTCACTTGCCTTGGCAAATTATAGACGTACAGACTCACAATAATCTTATTCTGATTGGTGCAGTCAAATGAGAAACATGTCTGAACATAGACACGCTGCCAATAACCTTGAAACAGAACTGCCGATGTGCACGTGAGTCTCTGAAACAAATTGGGGCAAAAATCTTTTCGCAACAAAATCGTGGCCCTAGCAATAAAGTACGAGAACTAGACAGTGTTTCTGTTCCTAATTTTTCCGCATTTCATTATATTTGTTTACAAACAGCAAAAGTTTAGTGTCACATAGGCTACTTTTTGTAGTGCCGCCCTCTTTCAGCGTGATTGAGGAGTTTTAAATGTACAAATATTTCATATTATATTTGAATTAGGTTAAACTATTTAGTTACCAGAATTTTGCTTCTGTCAAGCAAGTGGTTTCCTAAAATCACAATTTATTTTTTTCCCCAAATTTTGGAAGTGTCCACATCTGTTCCTATTTGACATTAGACCATGGCATCAAACTTCCTATTTTCACGTCAGGAATAACCTGTTAAAGTGTGTCGATATGTATTAGATTCATGTTGCAGAGAAGTATAGTTTGAACTGTTCGTTCTTTTCGTAGAGGAATAGCGTTCGAAAAACGTTACATGAGTGTACAGGAACTCTGCTTATATTTAATGCCGAAACAGAAGCGACACGAAAAAACCAAATATGTATGCCAATCAGCACCGAGGTTTTTCAGACGTCAGCAGGACAAAAATGGCGAACACATCAGAATATAAATTACACCAATTTTATTCAAGCCGGAATTTAATTTTGCGCCCAAATGTTGGTAGTAGATTTTCGTTGGTCATCAAAAGCAAATCATAACCTTTTTAAGCAAACGTGTAACTGTGACTTTACTTCCACATTTCGGAATGTAAGTGTGGTATTTCAAATATATGACAAAAAAACTTAAATACTATTAACATATATGGCTGTCGTACTTGAGGTTGGTAAGCATGTAGTGGCATCTAACTATTTGCATTTTCTTTATGATTTGTCGCGCTGCAGCCAATGTAGTGCATGCAATAATAAAACTTCTTGCTGTCACATACCGACCGTCGTGTCGCTTCTGTCGCGCCATTGTGATTCCGGCATAAAACCTATATTTTCACAGTCGAAAACTGCGAAAACACACTACGTCACAAACCGGTAGGGTCGCCAATGAATGTCACATAGAGGCGAATTGTCGGGCAGAATACTGCACACCAGATCAGTGACTAGCGTCTAGAGGTTTGGTTTATGTTGAAAAAAATATTTGGTGTCAAGAAAATAGCTTTCATCTAAAGATTTGTGACGCAATTTTTTTTTTGTTATATTTGCTGATTTGCAAGGTTTCTACACTGCTAGATAATCAACCTGGACGGAATTGGTTACTTTGCTAAAAATACGTGGTTTGAACTGTACGTATCAGACGTAACTTGTTGTGAAGAGAATATTGTATAGAGAACGCACTTCTTTTACGAACAACACAGTTGTTTTATTCTTTATGGCTACATGTGTTTGTACTGATTTTTCCAGTTTGTTTCGCCGCAGTGTTTCGGTTCAGTTTACGTCCTCTTTGACGGGCGGGTCACCCAACACCGTAATTCGACATCGAGTTAATGAACGCTGAAAATTTCCCAGCGGTGGGGGAAAGTCTTTGAAGTTAGTTTTTGTCCCGTTCCAGACAGAAATAAACCTCGACATGTCATCTGCTTGGTTTGTGCGAACTGCGTCGAGTTCCGCGCAATTATTCAATTATTTTAAATAGAGGTTGTTGTCTACAGTAATGTGAGCTTTTTTTAAGATTATCTTTTCGAGAATAGCAGCCTAGAGTGTATATACAGATGACGGTATATTGCGAACATATTTTGTACCAACATACCCTTCAAAACGCTGTAGTTTCTTCTAACGTAAATTATTTGGTGATATGCTTCTGACACAACGTAGCTGTCTACAGATCAATAACAGGCATAAAATATTACAAGAGCGGGATTCTCATTGGCTCAGTCAAATAGGGTAACAGCTCCAAGTACAAGCTAAAGCCAGTACCCTTCTAGTAAGCTGAACGTGTGTTGATATACAGCAAACAGTCAAGTTTTCCCGCGATACACCATCATCTGTAAGTATATTGTAATAGCGACCCGGGTAGCACTAATTATCTATAGCCAAGAATAGACGTGAATACACTGACATGCCGCACACTTCCAACTCTCAATATTACTTAATTAATGTATCATTTATTAATTTGTAGGGAAAATACTACACTAAATTGTAAAAAAAAGTGGGAAAAAAATTTCTGTTGCTACCAAACTTCAGAGGATCACGCGCTGGGCTAATCTGAAGATTGCCTGAAAATGTCATCAAATTTGCTCCAGCCGTTTTGGAGTCCATAGGTAACATACATCGGTTTATATATATATATATATATATATATAAGTATGACCTCATAACTGCTTTTGAGTATCGGAAACATTATACTCTGTGTTCGTTTATTTGCTTATAATTTTAATAAGTTGTTCGTTTAGTCGACAGCGAGATCATCAGAGACGGTTACACACAACCGAACATACGGACAGTGTGAGAGGAGTCGACCATGGCCTGTTTTAAGGCACCATTACAACATTTACATGGAGCGACTTCAGAAAACCGTGAGAAAAACGAAGTCAGGATGGTCTGAGGGAGGAATCGAACCCAGTTACTCTCGAATATTGATCTAACACGTTACCGCTGTGGCACCTCGCTCGGCCATTTTGTTAATTAATTGTTCTTCTTTATTTATGTTATTATTGAACGGAGAGTTTTGATTCGCAAAATAAGTTGGCGGTTTAAAAAATGGACTTTTACATACTGTGTACTTCTCTGAAACAGCTGACAGCTGTGTTGATAGAGCTTAGAGTATTCGCCTCCAATCACGGCGATCCGGGCTTGACTCCTCGCGAGGCCAGTCGCTCGTGGGTAACATGGCGGACGTTACCACACGGCGGACGTTTCCAGGGTTTACCAGGGGATTTATCTACCATTTGTCGAGCCCTTTAATTCAGTTTTTAATACTTACCACTCTGAGAAAATGCAGATTCGTAATCACTGATTTTTGATGTTAATATTTCTGCATCAACTTGTATCATTGCTAGAGGTACGTAAATTTCGCAGATACATTCCAGGTTAGGTTGAACGCCAATTATGTAAACTTCATTGTCATGTCTGTGACTTGCTGGCGGCTGTTACGAAACACGTTTGACTACTGCAAGCCAGTAGTAAATAAGGAAATAATGCGAAGTGCTATCGCTTGCTACCTGCTTGTACGGTTATAAGCCAATAGATGATCGATTGTGGCCAGTGGCTGTATAGGACTGACAAGTCTAGGCTGCTGCCAGATGAATCCGCTAAATTGACGTACCTCTAATCATTGCGTTACGTGAACATCTGCAGCTACTTCATAGTTATTGGCAGTGTGTCTTTGTGAAGTGACGTCACTCACTTGACTCCGTCAATCAGAATACACCAAATATTTTAATTATGTTCTTCCCCACAGCCCTAATTAAATAACGTGACGGTACACCTTTTCTTAATTTTATACCTAACTCATAAATTATTTCATCTCTTCGTAAACATGAATATTTAATGATTTCAACAATACTATATTGTCTCATTTGTTGTTTTAATTTGAAGAAAAAAACTAAATAAAAAATAATATAATTCCACTAACAAACCACAGATCAAAAAGGTTTTTATTTTCAGTTTACATACTCTGTGTTTTCACAACTGCAAGTGCAGTTGTAAGGTTTATCTCAATTAAAGTCACATTACATTTTCATATTTAATTATTGCGTTCCTCACGTGTTTATTTTGTTAATTAGCGCTTCTGTTTTTTTTTTTTTTTTTTTTTTTTTTTTTTTTTTTTTTTTTTTTTTTTTTTTTTTTTTTTTTTTTTTTTTTTTTTTTTTTTTTTTTTTTTTTTTTTTTTTTTTTTTTTGTTGTGTCCTGTTCGTTTGTTTATTTTGACCCTTTGGATGCTTTAGTGCGTGGCAGTTTTGAGCTGGAATCTTCAGCGATTTCATACGCTTAGATATATTATTGCATTTATTATTTCTTCTGGAAGCACACTGGTACGTTACTGACCACTGAGTATTGTAGGGCGTTTGTTATTGGTCGGGCAGAACACAGGTGTTTTCGTCCACAAACGATAATTGGTTTTGCTTCTGGGCTCGTTGCTGTTCGTGCTGTGAAGCCTCGAACTTGACTGGTGGGGGAAGTGGTTGAGGGAGGGGAGGGTGGGGGACGGAACATTGCTGGAGTTCCACGGCAGTCGGAACACAAAGCGTGATTGCACAGACCTTAATGAACTTCCCAGTTCGCCCGGTGAATCGTCGAGAGTACGTTCTTTTAACACCTTTTTTTTAAACCTCGTTTTGTCGTGAAACAGCTGAATTGCCCGGCTTTGTGGAGATGGTAATGGTTAGAGTGCAGTCCCCCACCTAGCTTCTGCCTAATCGTCCTTCCTTTGTGACCAATCAGCAGCCTTGGCGCGAACCGAAACACCACATACTCTCTCGCTGCACAAGCGTGGTTTGATGAGACATTATAGGCGTCTACAATAACATGAACGTTACGTACACATATAAAATGTTATTAACTAAGCGTGCCGCACCACATAGTTACACATCGTCTGCTGAATTCCCAGTGCAACGTATTATATTTCCGTATATGAGAGTGTACTGCTTCATCAGAGAATACTTACGCCCTGGCGTACAAATACTGACAGTGTAGTGTGCAACACGTAATTTTTTCAAGCAAACCTACTAAACTCGTTCACAATATAACTAACTATTAAAATCACACACACTTTAAAGCATGATTAGTTGTTGAAAACAACACTAAAAGTAGATTTTATTAATGTATTCGACGGTGTCGAGCACGCTGGCTAGCAAAGAAATGCCAATGCAACCGTACAAAACCAAACAAATCACGTAATTAATTACGACTCTACATTTTTCACAACTGATATGTCCGTTTTATATTTTATAAAATAATAAGCACGAAAAATTTTCAGAAGTGCCTAATTACCCTGAATTTTATGATATTAGTTAATGTTAGACTGCACAAAATTCTTAGCGGTGACTCCACCATATTACTTCGAAAAATTGTACTAAACATGTCCGGCCATTTCAATTCCCTAGCGGGAAATGAATACAATTTGATACGAATTATTTGATTGCTGCTGAACTCATTAAACTTTACATATTACCGTACTCAGTGACAAGAACCATGTGTTTGCATAACTGTATGTCAGTGCCACGCGCACACATCGACAGTTCTTCTCACCGATTATTGGCTAAGGGTTTTCGTTCAGACACGTCTCTCATTTACGCCGATATCAGAATAAAGTTACTGCGACAGCAGAAGTCTGATATTTGCTAGTAAAAGCCCAAGACAAGCGAGAGCTGAAACAACCCATCACTAAAGACGGGAAACATTCACAAGCTCGCCTACCTGAAGGCTAGTCTCCCTGTGTATTCAAAGACTCATTGGCAGCTCGCTAACACAGTGATATCACACTATACGGCTTACATTTAGTTGCCTATTTTACTATTCGCTCAGCGCCTTCCAGAAGCCGTAAACTGAGTCTACGGATAACTGCGAAACTGACATAAATTTACACTTTTATTAAATCTAGCTTGTGCCCAAATTAAAATTAAGATTTTTTAGGTGTCCATCAATCACTGATAAGGGCAGGAAGTTTTCGCGAAAATATTTGAAACGAGTTGAAACATCCAATCATTGAACTTGAAGCTGAACTGCAGATGCGTATGTTAGGCAATAAAACAAGCGGGTACAAAAATATTTCCGAGGAATTTTCCGGTCACTATTTATTATGAGTAGAGATGGTGAAATTTCGAGATTTCAATTACCTACATGTTAGAATCAAATATCCTATGAATATTCAAGCCCTGTCTATTCGTTCATTGTCTGCTGTCCCACTGAGTAGCAGCTAGTGGACAAATGGTCGGGTCTTGAGTATGCATAGGATAATTGATTCTAACATGCAGGTCATTGAATTCGCGACACTTCATCATCTCAAGGGACCCATAATTGTCGCGAAAAGAATTTGTCCCCCACTTTGTTTCAGTGACTTATGTGCACATCTGCAGTTCTACTTCATGGTATTTGGCAACGTGTCTTGGTGAAGTGGTGTCTCTCATTTGACTTTGCCAATCACAATAACGTTACTACAACTTCACAAGTCTGTGATTTGCCAGTAAAACCCTAAGACACGTCAGAGGTAAGACGTCCAATCACTAGGGACACGCAAAATTCGCGTTATTTTCTGACAGTTTACTAGACTCAAAGTGACTATAGGCTCGTTCCGCGTCTCCCGTTGGCCGATATTTTCTTGACTTGCCGCGGAGAATGCTTACACGGTAGAGAGGCCAATCTCTGTAAAGAAGTAACGCACTTAAATGATAACACATAAAAGTTCGTGGCCAACTGAATCGCAGATTATGCTCTGTTATGTATAGGAAAGTGGAGTTTAGTCTGATACCAAATGATAACGCGAATTTTGCATGTCACTACCAATCACTGATTACGAAACAAAGCTGCAGATGTGCACGTGAGTCACTAAAACAAAGTGGGACAAAATCATTTTCGCGAAAATTAGGGTTCCTTAACCATCTTTAAATGAGATACAATAAATTGTCACGGGTACAACTACTAGTAGAACAGATTTCACCATCTTGTGTATACTAGAGTACCAACTCACTGTTCATTGGCTGGTGGACAGTTGGGTCTCGCATCATGTGACACGGGATTAGTTCGTTGTTTTATAGCAGGTTTGTTGTTATTACTGAGTCCTTCATGAAGTACGCGTGCAAACGTTATCGAATGGCAAAGTGTGTATGTGTTCCAAGAGGCTCGGTGTTTGCAAATACTGTACACCACTGTGAGATGTCTGTGGAACCATTATAATAACAGGTGTAGGTATGTCCTGTAGCTTGTAAGAGACGAGGAACGAATTATCCAACCACACGACCTTAGTAACAGGTAATATACGCTAATTGGTTGATTCTTTCAGACATGCCAATACCATGAGCTTATGCTTTACAGTCGGATATAATACAACTTGCCTTGAAACACGACCGCACTTGGTCACGCTAGTTAAAGCAAGTAAAGCAAGACTGGTGCATAGAACATGAGCTTATCTCGAGGTTCTTGAAGAAAGGATGGAGTTACAGGAAGTAAAGCAAGACTAGTGCAGACAACATGAGCTCACCTCGAGGTTCTTGAAGCGGTGAGAGCGACAGAGGCGGTGCAGCAGACATCGTAGCTGAGACCACGTGGCCACGCCGCTAGAGCGAGACGTCATCAGTAGAATGGACTCTACGTCACCGGCACCGTCACGGGCATGTCCAGCCACTAACGCCCCTGCCGCCCCGTCACCCTCACCTTCCTCATCCTCTTCCTCCTCCTTGATGCTGGCACCGCGCGACACTCCCACCTGTCAACAAACAAGTCTGTCAGACAAGGCCCTTCTCCAAGTGGATCCTACATGCACTGTAAAAAATCTTTTTAAACAGTATGAGAAGATTTCCACTCATACGTAGCAAGGAAAAGTCTCCATACTTCACAATGTAGTTAGTCTAAATTGAGAAACTATAGTGCATGGTTAGTATACAAGTCCGATAATATCAGTATACAGTTGAATGTTCCCTAAAAGTGTATAGGAAAGATACAATTGATGCATGGGAAACTATTTTACTATACATGTGATAAATTCACAAGTAATATTTACTGTGCATAGTAGCATCAAACTGGTTACTTCGTAGTATTGTGGAAGATAGTAACAAGGAATTAAGTTGTAACATTAAGACAAGTACTAGCATTTAGGGAAGGCAGTAAGCATTGCGATTGGTAACAGCATTTTAGCTTGATTCAGGGACTACACTTTTCGTAAAAACCTTCTTTGAGTTTATTCGTCACAAAATTTCCTGAAATATCACTATGACTGGTAATGATAATTTTAATATTTAATTTACGCACATATGTTTCCTCTACGGCCGCGTGGTCGAACCACTCGCCTCCCACCAAGGCGATCCGGGTTCGAAACACAACGGGGTTTGTCCTCGATTTTTCACAGTGGGAAACGTGACGAAAGATTCTGTTGGCCAGCGAGTTTTCTCGGGGCAATTCCGTTTCATCGTCGCTGCTCCATCTGTAGAATCTCGTTTCATGTGATCATTCATACTTGGTCGGCAATGGGTTGTCTCACCATCCAGTAAGCATAATCATGATTAAAATGCGCAAGAATCCTTGTAGCGGCACGCTGTCCTCTGGGCCCAATCGCGATATTTATTTACGTATGTTACACCTAACAATGTTTTCACTAATACGTTTTAAAATTGGTTTGTACAGTATTAATAACAATTAAAGTCATTATTTTGTGAACATTGTCAAATAAATTATATTAACATAACAATTAACAAACATGTAATAACACGTAACGAAAGGAATGTTTCAACTTACATCACTCAGCCCTTTCGGCAAACTTAGAGAATATTCTGGGCGTCGATGCAAGCGCTATACAAGCAGGTTCGTTGCGAGCCACGAGAGAGTCTGTTCGGCGATTAGCCAGTGAGTGTGTGCGGCGAATGAACGAGGGAGACCAACGAATGAAGAAGATGCTGTGCTACTGTGGACAAAGGTGACTTTCCTGGTGTGGTGTGAGTGTGAGCAGACGAACAGGTTTAACTGTATGTAGTGGTGATTAGCGAGACATTCCTATGTAGAGACTGTACGATTGGTGAACTGAGCGAGATAGACATTTAATTAGCCAGTATTAGAATAGTAAATTAGACTGTTAGTTACTATATATGTACATAATATCTGTATTAGTTCATTTAGAGAGAGTGTTGTGTATTTTTGTAGTGCCCGTAATAAATTAGCAACCTTAATTTTATTAATTTTATTTAATAACATAAGCCTTCCATCCCAAACGAACCTGGCTGCGCCCAGGACAGCGAAATTGTTACAGTTAATATTGTGTGTAGACAAGTAGATTGTTTAAGGTTTACCCCTACTTCGTGGATTCAGAAAGAAAAAGGGGGGGTAATATACCCTTCCCCCCACCTCTGTAACTGCCTAATAATAGCCAATGCGCCAACAGCAGCAACAAGGTGTAGATAATTACCGCGAGGAGACTGGAGGAGTGAGTGGGACGATCCCTCGAGGACGGCGTCTTGAAGTGCTCGATGACCTCCCAGTTGGACTTGCGTGGTTGCTCTGACACCTGTGTCTTGGAGGGGCTCTCAGTGAGTGGCAGGTCTAGACTGGCTTGTCTCTGACTGCCTTGTTGACGTAGACTGGCACTACGCCAGCCTGACCTCACCCTGGCCAGAGGGGAGCTGCCTGATAAGTCCTGCCAACATAACACGTGGCTAACACAACACTTCTTACAAACTTACCTGTAACACACAACTCTACGTACCATATGCACAAGTCATTACTAGCGCCACTCACTGATTTACTGGGAAAAGAATTTTGCACTACAGTAACTTCTTGCAGTGCCTTACGTACACATCTGCAGATAATAAGTATTGGCAGACTGTATTTATGCAACGACGTTGTTAATTTGGTATCGCCAATCAAAACAAGGTTACTGCGGCACCAAGCGACTGTGATTTGTGGGTAGATCCCCGAGAACCTGAGAGCTTCTAGAGCCACAATTTTATGCAGAAAATATTCGTGTACCATTCGGTTGCAATACCTTGTATGGACATTTGCAGCTGTGCTTCATGGTCAGTGATTGGTTGTTTTAACTCTTGGGAATCTACTGGCAAATAACAGACGTATGATGTCATAGTAACATTATTCTGATTGGGGCAGTCCAAAGACACGCTGCCAATAACCTTTAAGCAGAACTGCACATAATGCAATTAAGGCACTCAAACAAGGTGCAAAATTCTTTTCACACAAAATAAGGGGTTCTAGTCATTTCTATATATAAGTACCCAATACTCTCCGCAGTAAGGTAATGTTGAATTAAATGTGTAAACAGTATTTTATTTTACATCATAGGCAGGGCCACCCATTTTTTTTGCTTTACAAAAATCGTAGTAAGTTGTACTTGAAAACACTATGGCTTGGGACTGTCCCTGTGATTAAAGACTCTGAATTGCTATGCGTTATGGAGCCTGCCTTTAAATCAATCCTGTTTAGTATTTAAATAACATAGTTATGATTGGTCCAAACATGTAGGAAACGATTTAACATAAAGTTACATGTGCAACATGTAGAGGTAGGAGATGTGGTGAAAATATATTTGCTTCATGGTCAGTGATTGGCTGTTTGAACTGTCGCTTGTCTTGGGCTTCTACCGACAAAACACAGGCGTATGACGTCATGATGATCTCATTTTGATTGGTGCAGTCAAGTAAGAGACGTGTCGCAGGAAAGACACGCCGCCAATATTTTAATCTAAAAAAAAAACGCATATTAGTTAAATGGATCCTGACGAATTTCAACAAAATATCCCTAACGAAATTAACGTATTCTTAAATGTTAGATCGTCCATGCAAAACCTTTTTTTGCGTGTATCACAGCCTTTTCCTTTTTTTACATATTTACTGGCATCTTATTAAATACATATTATAGAGAACAGCGTTTTATCATAAAAAATACAAATTAACTATACACCACCGTACGGTCTTGTCTTGATCATTTTAAGAACGAACAGAAGTAAAACTAATAATAAATAACTATTTCAAATTACATATTTATTTCTTTGAAGACTATGGCCTAGTAACCCTCGGATTAAACTGCAATGAAAATGTATCTTCTCGTGAAGTAAAAATTGTAAACAGATAGTTTAACTGTGCCTCAACTATGAGAAAAAGAACGGAAAACTGCAACTTATTGAAACACGGCAATGCACGATTTGAACAATTGTTCTCAGTAGTTTGAGCGTGTTTGTGGGAATACAGTTTTATTAGTTTTACTCGTATGTTACACTTCCAGGCAATTTGATGTAGGAATAACTATCATAGTTGACTGGTCAAATGAAATGGTATGATAACTAATCAGAGCTATATTTGTGGTTTTCGAAATAATCTTCCCGAAATCTTTCCTCTTTGTTACTTTTGGCGCTTAAGGCCATGCTTTAATGTCCCTACTTTTTTTTTGCGATAGTTAATTTCTGAAGCATAAACGAGAACAGATATCGCTAATCTATTCGGCAGTTTTTTAATATTATTTCTGCCGTAATACCTAATTTTTCCAAGACTTGAAAGTACACAATTTCGAATAAAAAGTCGATTAACAAATTTTCGTTAGTAACATAATTTGCTAAAACCGTAGCATTTACAGTCATGAACAAAAATGAGCCAACGTGGAAAAAACAATTTTAAACAAAACTGCCAAACATATTTTTGATATATGATCTCATTCAGGCTTTAATTATTATTATAGAAAAAACAGGTAAGTATGGGCTTAAATTACAAATATGTGTAAGCACTACTGCATGGAATAGTTTCTAAGTAATTACAAAAGTATTGCTTGCCTTAGAACTACAATATTTTTTTGGGTTATTAAGGATATTCTCGGAAAAGCGAGTACCTTGACGACCGTCTTGTCAACAATTATAAAGAAAAAATATAACGAGCCTGCGCTCTAGCATGTATGTGTGTCGGCATGTGTGTAACCTCATATTCCCCAGTATACCACCACTACCAGTGACATGTGGCTACCTCTGCCTTCATTATCGCTGACGTCACAGGTCTGGAGGGAGCTGTCCCTGAGGAGCACGCACCTAGGACATGATTGAGTTACTTGGAAACTTCCGCCCCATTCCCGAGCTGCGAGAATGTTCTGGATGTCGTCGCGGCCGCCTATATATACCAGCCCATGGCAGCAGAGAGAGACTTTAGTGACGTTTGACTTGTGCGTGTAAGTGATGGACTCGGGAGTGAAGGCGACGGGGATGAATATAACGGCGTCGGCGAGGAGCGATGCGGAGTATGGCAACGGTGTGGCAAGTGCGGACTGCGGCGGAACAGTTGGAGCATTTACGTGTGAGATGGGCGAGCAGGTTAGATAGTGAGACATTTCTGAAAGAGACATTTAAAGATAACAGTGACTTACATAATTTAAGGACTGCTTTGACTGACAGAGAAAGGCAATTATTATGTGTAAATTTAGAATAGGGAATTTATATGTTAGAAAAATTAACTGTAAATAATAATTGTAAATACTGATCTACAGTGTTTTGAATTAGGCCCACACCTAAGGAAGTGTTGCATTATTATTGTGATGTATTTTACTATAAGGTTTGTAACAAATTAAGAACTTTAATTCAAATATTTTCTTTAACTAATAAGATCCTCTACCATCGAGCCTTGATGTGCCCAGAACAATAACCTTTCAACAGCCGAAGCTGTGCATGCCGCATGGGGACCTAGGTAGCCGGCTACCTTAAACACTGCGTGCCTAATTTACTGCGTCGTGCACAAGTACAGTTATATGCTTGACGTATGTACTATTTTCGCCCGCGTGGCTCCCATTTTTACTGTCTCCATATGACAAATAGTTAAGGCCCAGGCAGTTTTCGCGAAAAGATTTTTCAAGCACTTTGTTTCAGTGCCTTACGTGCGCACCTGCATCTCTGCTTTGTGGTCAGTGATTGGATGTCGTAACATCCAGTGTGTGGAGGTTACGTGTTGTGTCACAGTTATCAGTGTACTGATTAGCACAGTCGAATGAATAATAAGTACAGCCCACGATTTTTGGTGAAAAGAATTCTGCAACAGTTTGTTTAATGCATTACGCGCACATCTGCAGGTCTGCTTCTTGATTATTGGCAGAATGTAGGCGGGGCTCATTTGACTTGTGCCAACAGGAACAATGTTACTGCGCCACCACACGTCTCTAATTTGCGGGTAAAACCCCGAGACGCTGAGAATTTAAAACAGCCAATCACTGACCACGAAGCACACCTGCATATGTGCACATAAGGCATTGAAACAAATTGTTGCAGAATTCTTTTCACCAAAACTCGTGGTCTCTAATAATAAGCCTCGCTTTGTTTCAGTGCCTTACGTACACATCTGCAGTTCTGCTTCGAAGTCAGTGATTGGATATTTCATCTCTCACGAGCCTAGGTATTCTACCGGCAAATCACAGACGTGTGGTGCTGCAGGAACGTTATTGTAATTGGCCCAGTCAAATGAGATACGGCTCTTCACATAGACACGCTGCCAATAACCATAAAGCAAAGCTGCAGGTGTGCACGTGAGTCACTGAAACAAAGTGCGGCAAAAATATTTTCACGAAAACTACCGGGACCTACAAATAGTGAACCTTTACGCCTTCTCTTAAACCTACATACAGTTTTAACGGTCCAATTGGTCATATTGTTCAACGGATTATTATGTCGTGTGACGCTCGTATAATAAAACATAATGTTTGGCCATTTTCGCTGTCTACAAAGGGTCCCGTTGGAAATGTTGTTAAATAAATATATAAAAACTAGGAAACAGCAGGCCAGTTTGAAAGGGACGGGTTGCCATAAATGTCACGTGTCGAGCTCTCACGTCAGTCAGTGGAGAGGAGCAGTTGGTCCCGGGCTCCAGGTCGCAGTTCAGCGACTTGACGCGGGGTCAGATGTCACAAGGTCATGCGCTGACCTGCCTGTGCAGGCGGAATATTACTGATTTCCGAGCCCCTGCGGTACACTCGCGGCCTCGTGACAACTGGGCCCGGTGGCTTCTAGTCGCTCCGAGTATACAACCCTGCCTATCCTCACAATAACTCTAGATCGGAAATATTCACTGACCTGTAGACTAACAGTCCAAGTAGAGACTGCTCACGAAAAAGAGAGTACTGATTAAATTTTTCTTTCAGCTGTTATGCAATCATATTTACTGTTTTTAACATGAAAGTTACCCTGAAACTAAAAACCACTGTAAGAATTTCCCCAATTTCAAAACTTAAAATTTTTGGCTCCAATAAAATACAGTTTTTGGATATTATAAGTTTTGGGGAGTGCTCATTTTAAAGTGAACAGACTATACATGCGTTTACTAAAGCAGGTAACAGTTGCTTGCTTTCTGCTCGCTGATACAGCGATACCACAGACTAAACAGTAAAACAGACGTGAAATTGTGGCGGCTCGTTTGATACGAGCGAACTTCGCCGCTTATTGGCTGCCCGAGGTTGTTGATACCAGTCCCGTGTCTGTTTGGCTCCTGTACGTTACTGCAGGTTTCCTATTGGCCTGTCTGCCGACTAGCAGGGAAGCCACCTTACACTGATTCGCGGTAGGCGTTTCCGCCATGTTGCTGGCCAGGGAAGCCATTTTGCTGGCGTGTGTGACTGAGTTCGCCGTCCTACAGGCTATTTCACTTCTGTATTCCTACATATTCTGTGGTGATACCTCTTATCTGGACCTGCATTTAGTTGTTTCTTTATTATTGGATTGACGACTTCTAAGTAGGTGTCAGTTATGTCTGGGGCCAATTGCCAAAGTGACAATAACATACAGGTGTTTTGATTCCAGCTTGTGCCCGAAAGAAGAAGCATATGTTTCTGCTCATGAAATATAATACTGTAGCAACTATTAAACTGTTTTCACTGAAATAACATCCAACAACCCACTACTATAATGCACTAAAAATTATGCAAACAAATGAACTACAGTAAAAAATACCCCAAAAATATCTGCAGACGCTACACTGTCCACCGTATATTTTTTCTTCTAGTGCAGAATACCAAGCACAAAAATTTAAACTCTTAACCAGCAGAATACTATTACGTAAACAAAGTGCATTGAACTAAATAAAAAATACATTTCCAGAAGTTACTAGTATTTATTCTGTAATTTAATAGTAAGTATGCACAAAACGCCGTAGATTTGTTAAGTTTAAATAATTTAAGCAATTCTAGTAATAATTAAATAATACAAAATGGCGTCATACGAAAAATTTTAGTAATGGTATAAACATACTCAGTACAAATAATTATTTCCAGTAAGATTAAGGAAAATTCTTGTATAAATGTAATAGTTGCCAATTAACGAAAATACGGGGCTTGGGTATTCATAGCACAGTAGAATATATCATTGTTAGAGCCCCGGAAATTTCGCGGATTCAACTGAGGAGAGGTTGGATTTCTAAGTCATGTACATGTTGGAAACTATTTCGATCGGGTCATAGTTTAATAAACGTGACCTTGCGGACTCCGAACCAATGGCGGACATGCGTAAAAACGCTCACGGATTCCTGCGCTACATCGTCAAATGTTCAAATGCTCACTCACTGGAGCAGCAGCCAATGAACAAATATAGCTGAGGACAGTGCACACAGGACTGTGGAGTCTAGCCTGCTGGGCGTTGAACCCGCGAAATATCCGGGCCTCTAATCATTGTCTCTAGGTTCATCTATCACTTAGCAGACATGCAAATGTCGCATTGTGATCTGACATCAGACTAGACTTCAAGTTACTATGTGCTCATATTACTGCTGTTGTTGGTCGTATTGAAGGGATAGTTTAACCCAAGATAAGGAATGATAGTATATCGCGAACATTTCTTGTGCCAACATACCCTTGAAAATACTGTAGTTTCTCGCAACATGTATGATTGGGTGTCACACGTCTGACATAACGTAGCTGTCTGTAGACCAATAACTGGAGACAGGAAAAGTTCGTGGGTTCAGTGACATGTAGACTAGCCTGCAAGAACATGTGTGTATTCAAGCAGGCATTATCTGTTCACTGGCTGCTCGATGATACAGTGATATGGGCCTGCATTTAGTTGCTTCTGTACTATTGGCTAAGCAACTTACAGGAAATGTCAAATAAGTAGGGACGGGAATTTTCGCTCCACATTGTTTCAGTGTCTTACGTGCACACCTGCAGCTCAACTTCATGATTATTGGCAGACTGTATTTGTTCAGATTAGTTATTAATTTGACTGTGCCAATCAGTACATGGATAACTGTGAAACAACACGTCTGTGATTTGCGGGTTTAACCTCCAGACGTATGTTACGGCATCCAATCACTGACCACAAAGCAGAGATGCAGGTGCGCACGTAAGTCACTGAAACAAAGTGGTCCAAAAATCTTTTCGCGAAAACTACCGGGCCCTAGTGAGTAAATGAGATATTTTGGTCAGTGATTAACATCGAGGTCTTTAGCGCTGGTGAGGGATTATGTGATGTATGGAGCAGCGCCGGAATGAATGGGCGGGGGAAACGGGAGATCCCCGAGAAAACCCGCCGACCAGCGGCATCGTCCGGCACGATTCCTACGTACGAATATCCAGGAAACGACCCCCCGGGAATCGACCCCAGATCGCCTTGGTGGGAGGCGAGAGGTCTGACCCCTCAGCCACCGCGGCCCCCCGAGCCCTAGTGATTGGTCTGCAGACAGCTTCTTGCGTCAGAAGTTTATTATCGAATCATATATGATGCAAGAAACTGAGGTGTTTTCATAAAACATTTTCGCGATATACCACCATCTCTACACTGATGTTTATAACTTTCAGCGTCTCTGGGACCCACCTACAAACCGAAGACACGTGGTGTCGCAACCATTTTGTTCTGATTCGCTCGGTGAAATGAGCGACGTCTCTTCACAAATACGCCCTTCTAATAACCATGAAGCACAGCTGCAAATATGTACGCAAAGAATTGAAAAAAAAAAAAAGTGGCACGGAATCGTTTACACCAAAAATCAGTAAGTCTAGTTTTAATGACGTACCTAGCAAGGCGAGGCGAGAGAAGACGGAGATTATAATGCCCAGCTATTAATTAAGGGGAGCGTTAGACAATGTTACAGTATTTTCATTTTTGAGCCATAACACTTATTCAAACTGTATTACTAAAATGTTCGCTTCGACAAAGCATACGATATATTATTCCCACTGCTTGACGTAGGCTAAATACTAATGGAATCTTTTATTAATAATAAGACATGCAGTATCACCGCAAGAGAATTATAGGTTAACTTTCAAGAATACTCTTGCAATGATTCTGAATGACAAATTAAAGAAAGATTCCATTATTGTTTATGTAAATCATAGTTTACCGAGAATATATCCTATGCTTTGTTGAAGAGAAAATTTTGAGAATACAATTTGAATAAATATTATCGCCTGGTGCATGTACGGTGTTGCAGCGTGCCGCGCGTATTCTTTTTTTTTACGCGAAACCACTTAACTTATTCATATTATGTTTACCTACGAAAAGAACACACACTTGCTACTATGCTTCTATGTTTTCAAAAATGCAGCACGCTTGTTAGAAACATGATTTTCTCGCCTCTCAAAATGGCTAAAAACGTGTTTTTTTAGACTGCTGTAACTCCGGAAATATTACCTGAATTCGTATAGTGCAAAGCGAGAGGCATGCGTTGGTATTTAGTTCATACTATTCAAAAAATCTTGCACGCCAGTTTGGCGTTACGAATAGAGGCGATATGCTTCTCGTCAAGCGTGGGACACTGGTGACATGAGATGAGTATGGAGCATGACCGGAATGAAGGGCGAGGGAAATAGTACCTACAGGTGGCTAGGGCAATCAAAGTTTAACGTACTACGGCAAGCTACGAAAGGGAATCACGGGAAATGGACTCGCTTCATCAATAAACATGGGGCGACCGAGCGTGCGATATTACTCGTGGATCCCGCGCCGGGCTGGGCTAGTCCACGTGGGCGCGTCATCTGCATCTCATTCGCCTCGCAACGCTGCTGATGACGCCGTGATGAGGTAAGGACGGGGGGCACCACCACGAGGATTACACCCCTCCCCCCTCCATCAACCGTGCCAGATCAATAACAACTGCAGAGCAAACAGGTTCATTAACGTGTCCGCCACTCTCAAACCATTTACAACGGCAGGATTGCTACAAGCATCACAACAATTTTTCACGGTGTTTTTTTTTTATTTAGTGCGTATTTCAGTACGTTTACCATAGCGTGCGATGTTATCGTTAAGATAGGTCTTACAGCCAGGCATTTTTACTCACTGGAGGTAACAAAATAAAATACATACCTCTCCATGGATATGGAACGTAACTGGCGAACTATTATTCCGGTGTGGTCTTTTTTTTTTCTACTTTATGAGGCTCTACGAGATAAACCTATAATTGTATTTGTTAAAAACTTGGCGAAAATTTAAAGGAATGACTTTCTGTTCCTCTTTAAAAATGATAACAGTAAAGACTCATCAGTCAGAAAATTCTGTATAGGTATTTTAAGGTGCCCTAACAATTTTTTTTTTTTTCAGATAACCTGTGCTTCATTTCTCTAAAAAAAATAAAACATGGAGTCGTACTTTAATGTATGTTTTTCGTTAATACGTGAGTTTACTGAAAATAAGTTTAAAAAGTTTCGGCGTAAAACAGACTACGCATGACACGCCTGCATCATCGCTCTCGCGCCCTGGTTAGTGTGGCGGGTTGCCTGACCTCGATGTTGCAGGCTGATCTGAGTGGCGGGTTGCCTGGCCTCTATGCTGCAGGCTAATCAGAGTAGCGGGTTGCCTGACCTCTAAGCTACAGGCGGGACTCACCTCCTCCAGCATGGTTCTGCGACTTCCACGCAGGCTGAGGCGCGGCCGCCAGTCGCGGCGATGCTCACTGCTGCTGCGATGCATGGTGGAGTCAGAGGTCAGGCGATCACTGCAGCCAGCCAATCACGGCGCCCCGCTGCGCCCAGCCGCCACGACCCGACTTTCTGCCACTATTTGCCTCCATCGTTGCGTCCCCCAGCCTGTAACACACAACCATATCCTGCAGGCTCACACGGCTAACAGAATTTAGATTATACAGGTCAGTAAGGGCTCCTGTGGTACACCAGGGACAACCCACACGCCTTCCATATGTCTGTTCAGGTTTCTTCAGCATGCTGTGGAGCTAAGCAAACATACTGAGTATTATAAACTGAGACTTGCTGTTGCGACAGATCTCGATCACTGGTAATTCTGAGAAGAGATGCTGCAGCACTGCAGGATCCTGTATCTTGGGTGTAAACTCAAGTTAATAATATCTCGCAGGTACTTAGTGAACAACTTGTATCGAATCACCAGTCTCTTGCTGGACTGACAGTGTATCGGTCTCAGGGTTGTATTACACTGTAAAACAAATTTCTGAATTTGCAACACTGATGTACAGGAGTGATAAGAAAGGAGGTATGACAACATTATTTCGTCTTGAAAAATTGTAGCGTTCAGTGGTGGATTTAGAAACATATTATATATTTGTGAGGGGAAGGGGGGTATGTAATTTTATGGATTCTAAAAAAAACCAGCCATCTCAAAAGTATGGTTGTTTACAGTGACAGAACATTAAAAATAACACGCATACAAGTAGGACTCATTACATGTACTTGGATCATCAGAGAACAAAACTCCAGTTTCCTTGAGGCGACTGGACATACTTTACATACTATTAAATACGATTATTTTGGGGGGGAGACCTTCAGCCCGGAAGTCCCCTCCCTTAAATCCGCCACTGGTAGTGTTCCTATACACATTTATAGAGCTGTTAAACGTTTAGTGACGTTACCAGATTTGTACAGCAACAATGCTCAACATTTTTTCTTTATACTGACTGACACGGGTAGGTTAAATCTTCTAATACTGTTTAGGAAGTTTTTTTACACTGTAGTCAAAACCACTGCTTAGAAAAAGATCAATAGAGGGAAAAGTTCCCCGGTTTAACGACCTGTGCGCTATCCTCCAAACATATCGGTTGACATAAATCATACAGCAGCTGGCACTGCCTGCTCGCTGAAACAGCGATACTACATTATTGAGTCTGTATTTACTTGATTCTTTATTACTGGCACAGGCCCTTTCATAAGGCGTCAAACTGTATTTGAATTCTGGCCTCTACTCAAAAGAATACGAGAGTATTTCATATTCCTAACAATAGGGTGTATGGATTCTAAGGTTTATCTCGGTCTCGTTCGTAAGTCATGTCGCGTTGTATCCGTGGTTAGACCGGTCCACCTGGTAATAGAAGTAGAAGCGGTTTAGTAGAGTTTGGATCTTCCTCTGTCCCGCCAAGGTGGTTACTAGTAGCTATACTGATAGTGGCTCTTGTCAAGTGAGGCGGTGACCTCTGTCGTTCACCGCTGTTGGAAAGAACGTGTATCTTCCTGTCGGTTGCATTCAACTGCCTCTGAGGACTTTGTGCTGTACATACATATTGTTAGAGATGATGGCATATCGCGAAGATTTTTTGAGCCAACATATCCTTGAAAATGACGTAGTTTCTCGTAACAGGCATGCTTGGCTGGTATACACCTGACACTCTTTACTAGGGACCCTTAATTTTCGCGAAAAGACATTTTGCCCCACTTTGTTTCAGTGACTTACGTGCACATCTGCAGATCTTCATAATCAGTGAATGGACATCGTATCTCTGACGTGTCTTGGGGTTTTACTGGCAAATCACAGACTTGTGAGGTTGTAGTAACGTTATTGTGATTGGCAAAGTGGAATGAGAGACACCACTTCACAAAGACACGCTGGCAATAACCATGAAGTAGAACTGCAGATGTGCGCGTAAGTCACTGAAACAAAGTTGGCCAAATTCTTCTCGCGAAAATTAGGGGTCTCTATCCTTAACTGTCTGCAGACTAATAACCGACATTAAATATTGCAATTAATTGGCGTATCGTGGTTGTGTTTCAAGACATGCGGTGCTAAGCAGTAACTATACACAACACTGAGTTGTCTGTGGAACATTAGACTTGTAGAAGCAGGTACAGTCTTCTTCCAGTAGCATAGAAGTGGCAAGGAACGTATACTCCAATAATACACCTCGTTCTACACAACACATGTTTATTGGATATGACAGGGAGGCACATTGAGTCCACGTGCTCAAAGTGTATAGTTGGAGATTATGTTGCATGCCTTGGAACACGGCTACGATACGCCACTGAACAATAGCGGAATTCTTATTGGTTCAGTCAAATAGTTAACAGCGCCACGTATGCTACAGGATAAAGCCAGTGAGCTTTTGATAAGCTGAACGTACGCTGAAACCCAGCAAGCAGTCAAGTTTTCCCGCGATAAGCAATCATCTCTATCAATTATACAGAAAAACTTCATTTGCTCTACAGATAATTAGTTTTTCATAGCCATGACCAAAAATAAATGACTAATACAAAAACATAAATGCGCCAAACATACACACAAGAATAATATCTACGGTAACAGAAAAGTAGTGACATTAATTTATTAAATATTTCCACCTCATCACGCTTGGTTATTTTTTCGCATACTTCTCTTTTTAATCAGTCTAGAACTCTCTGGTATAGGTATAGCTTGTATTTGAAGCTATGATTCATGGGACCTATCAAGAAAACTTCCGTTGTGACACACGTACTTTACATATACCCATAGAGCTCAGACACAGTACCACTGAAAATAAAACTTTTTTAGAGGAAGATTTTAATTCTTACACAATATAGGGCATTTTCCAAACTTCAACTTGTAAATGCAGCACATTTTGAGCACTATTACTATACAAATCCGGTAATATCAGTGTAGAGCCGACTGTTCCCACAAAATGTATAGGAGCACTTCCATTGATGTAAGCAACACAGTTCCGGAAATCATACTTCATTAGTTCCAGCAGAAACACTTTCGTTGTTGCAACAAATTTTGTTTGGATATCATACACTGCAAACTTACTAACTCGTGAAGGTATTCAACTTGCGATACATACATCTTGTCTTACAATAAAGCAAATGTAAAAAACATACGTTAAGTGTCACATTTTGTCTTAAAAAAGTTGTTTTGAAAATAGTATAAGTTTGTCTTTAAAATTTTTTTAATAATATAAGTTTGTTTGTAGTAAAGATAATTTTTTTAACGTGAAACTATTTTGCCAACAAAATATTTCAAATAAATGATTCTTACAACAACACACAATCACTGTAAGTTTTAAACAAAATTTTTCTTTGCAGCGAAGTAAGTGCGCAGTGACTCATATTTTAAAAAAAGAGGGGGGGGGGGGTGTTAGACAACTCTACCGTATTTTAAGTTTTTGAGCCATAACATTTTTTCAGATAGTATTATCGAAATTTTCTCTTCGACAAAGCATAGGATATATTCTTGGTAAACTGCTTGACGTAAATAATAATGGAATCTTTTATTAATTTGTCATGCAGGATCATTGCAAGATATCTAATTATACAAAGTTAACCTATAACTCTCTTGCAATGATTCTGCATGACAGATAAATGAAAGATTCCGTTATTATTTATGTCGAGCAGTTGACCAAGAATATACCCTATGTTTTACGAAGAGAAAATGTTGATAAAACAGTTTGAATAAATGTTATGGCTCAAAAACTGCAAATACAATACAACTGTACAAGACTTCCTCTTAAAGTCTCGCTCTTTAGTTTTGAAGTGGTTTCGAAAAAAAATTAACGCAAATTAATGCATATATCAAAAATTCATTTCGGCAGTTTTAACGCTTATATATCATGGTGTGTATCTGAATTTTTCTGTTACAATACACCAAACGGATTTTTAGATTTCTTCCTCTGAAATAGCACACATTTTGCTGTCAAAATAAGCCAAAATGAAGCAAAATGTTTTTTTTTGCTAACAAACAGTACATTATTTAAAAATACGTTCTGGCAAAATTGTGTGTTGTATGACTGTACACAGTCTCAATTTTTTTTTCAAAGCATTTGGTTAAAAAAATATTCGATTTATTTGCAATTGTTTGAAATAAATGAAAGTTCACGGTCATTTATCTGTGGCAAGGTGTGTCGTTGTGCAGTGACCGATGTCTGAGTAGTTGTCAATAATCGCGAGGACCGACCAGCCAGCATTGCGGCTGTGTCCTTGCTCTGGTAGTGCAGCTAATGACAGTCGCCTGATAATAGCTGGGATTACATGTGCTACAGCAATACAGGCCGACGCGCTGTGTAGATATTGTTTCCGCAGTTCGCCGCGGCACGGCGCCCCAATCACTACCGCTAACAACCCACCCTCCCAACACTGCCCTCACTGTCCTCTTCAATCACACGTATTTACCGCAGGTCGCTCTGAAACCGAGCACGAATATGAACACGTGATTAGCACAGATCTAATAACAACACTAAATACAACTACCGCGTCTATGTATGGTTAGATACAGTGGAAAATCGCGAGAATTGTTCGTGCCAGTGTAATCTCGGAAACAGTGTATAGACGGTTCGGGATAAAGTGAGCACTAAAAAGAGCCCTGTAATTTTTTTTATTTTCAGTCAATTCGTATGTTTACACTTGTAACGGATAACTACGGTACATGTCCAACCTCACCGGACACGTCACTTGATGTTTGCGCGTATAAGATAAACTGCACAGCCGGTAGGAACCTATATAGTTTGATAAATAAAAGTTCATTAACTATGCAAAATTCACGTATGTCGATTTCAATTGATTTTAGTTTAGTGTTGTTTTAGTTAAGTAAGAGAATACAAGGTGCTATTTTCGGCAAATCGCTGCCAACCATACAAGCAGTAAGGGGACTATAGTTAATGTTAAATTATATGCAGTTACGTCTAGTGGTATTTTGCAAAGGTTAAACTTTTAGTGCTCACTTTATCCCGAACGACCTATATCAGCCTTTACCTTGTACGATTAGATGTGTCACGATTTCTTTGTTTACAAGCGAATAGCCAACGCCAAGCATAGAACCAGCGAAAGAAGTAAACACCAATAACGAAAGCGTGATTGAAGAGATTTCGGTCGGCAGTATAGAGGACGCGAACTTTCTCACGTTTGAGGCACGGAAACGAGGAAGACGTTAAGTCGATCATAACACGTCTGTCAAACACCGCATCGCCTCTAGGCACGAAGAACTAAACTAGCTGCAGTGTTTCTGTAGAAACAGTTATTCAATGGGACTGCAAGCGATGACCATGTTATTTTATTTGTTAAAAGTATGTGGTTACGTTCGATGCCGGTTTCAGTGATTCGGTTTTCTGTTTACGGTTGATATTTCCTCAGCTACAGCAACGTGAAACAGTAATTTTTAGCACTTGTGAGGAGCTTGGAAATCGCGTTTTTAAATAGCGGGCGGCATTTTTAAAATCGTAGGGACGTAGTTTGAAGTGTGCTTTCTTTTCTTAGATAATTGCATTTACAGTAAAAAATACTTTTCGTACCGCGCTTCTACACGGCTCACGCGCATGGTCCACTAACTGTTAACATCGAGGTCTTCACGTTGGTGAGGGGCGACATGAGGTGAGTGTGGAGCAGTGTTGGAATGTAAGGGGCGGGAGGAGCGGGAGATGCCCAGAAAACCCGCCAACCAGCGACATCCTCAAGCACGATTCCTCCATACGAAAATCAGGAGGCCAACCCTCCTGTATTGAACCCGGATCACCCTAGTGGGAGGCGAGAGCTCTAGCTACTGCGCCACCGCCCACTTACAACAAATGAACAGCGTCGAAAATGATCAGGTTCATAGGCGCAACTAAGTGGGGGGCACTAGGGCACGCCCCCCCCCCCCAAATAAATAATAAAGCAAGGTCGTAAAAATTACAATTAATTTAATATTGAATAATCAGTGATACTGTTACCAGTAGAATATTCAATGTTTAGCAATGAAAGCTGCTAAAATAGCACTATTTTGCTCCTTGAAATCTGAAATTTTCCCGGGGGAGGACCCTTGGAACCCCCGCTTGAAGACGTGGTGCGTGATCCTTTATAATATTCGCAGGATAGCCATCCTTCCCCGCCAGAAATTCATAAATTCTGACTACGTTTCTGATTACAGATAAGGGCAGCTTGAGTATAACAGTATTCACATAATTGTGCCGTCGCCAAATGTCCATTATACACTGTAGAAAGCTTCCTTAATAGTAACGGAAGTTTTTAATCCACGGACAGTATAAGACACTGGCTTACCACACTTCAGCTTGTGAATAGAGCAAATGTTAGCGTTGTTAGTACCCATGTCTGGAAACTCCAATATATTTTTTACTGTTTCCTATAAGTGTATTAAACTATATCACTGGTGTATGGGAAACAATTGTACCATACCTACTTCCTTAACACTACTATACCACAGACTAAATAGTAATACAGACGTGAAATGACGTGGCGGCTCGTTTGATATAGGCGAACTTGGCCGCTTATTGGCTGCCCGAGGCTGCAGACTCCAGCCCCGTGTCTGTTTGGCTCCTGCATGTTACTACAGGTTTCCTATTGGCCTGGCTGCCGACTAGCAGAGCAGCTGCCTCACGCTGATTGGCAGTAGGTGTTTCCGCCATGTTGCTGGCCAGGGAAGCCATTTTGCTGGCG